>JAPYYQ010001222.1:0-37609 GCA_030522585.1 Anagyrus pseudococci
GGGGCGCGGCCCACGGGGGCGCGGACAAAGGGCCCCCCCCCCCCCCCCCAGCGTCCTTTTTTTTCTTCCCCCCCCCCGGCCACGACTCCCTTCCCCCCCCCCCCCTTTGAGCCGGGCGAAGCAAGAGCAACGCGCGCGCGCGTTCAGGATTTATAGCGCAGCGAAGAATGTTGCGAACAAAAGGGCATCCGATTTTTTTCCCGATAGCCCGGGCCCTGATGCAGCCGGCTACCGAGAAATTCTTGTGCATCGGAAGCAGCGGCACAGAGCGCGAGGGAGGGAGAGAACTAGAGGCCGGAGGGCGAGCATGAGAGGACGGAGCAGCGAGATAAAGGGAGCTCCAGGCTCCTCCGGCACACGGACCGCGCAGCGTTATCCCTGTGTAGGAGCCGCGACGATCTGGTACGACCGGCCTGCCGTGCACTCGACCAATTGCTCCTCCCGCAAGTGTAATGCTCCAGTCGCTACTGCGTTTGCTCTTCTCGGTTCGCACGTGTTGTGGATCGATGCTTGAGCGATTTGAGAATTCATTTAAATTACTAGATAAGGTTCTTGAAGCTTATTGTTATAAAGTGTATATTATTAGAAATGAGTAAGGAGCTCAATGATGGTAACATGAGAAAGAACGGCATAAGTATAATAGAAAGTAGGAGAAAGGAGGCAAGTAAGATGAAAAAGGAGAGAGATTATATGGGATATATAAACGTTAGAATTATGCTCGGGGAGAAAAATGCGAGCAAGTTTAAATTTGAGTTGATTTGTCTGTGTAGCAATATTATCCAAATTTTGATGAACAAGAAGATATTTTACTAAGAAAATTTGATTATTTTTTGCCTTTTTCAGGTTATTACAACCACACGTGCGTAATCCTCGTGGAAATATAAAACATACGTGCTTCGTCATAATTTTGATATAATTTCATTTCGATGTACAACACGAGGCGAAATAAAATAATTTTCCATTTTTTCTCCCCCCCCAGGCAAAAGTAATGAAATCCCTTCTAAACAAAATAACACTACGAATTCCAAGTTGACCATTCGTATTCTCTCATCAACTTGACATAACTAATTTACAACCTTACGCACACGAGAATCGTACATCTACGCGCGCAATTTCCAAAATATCCGTCTGCCCAAAGCAAAACGTCGTAACTTCACGTGGACTTTATTAATCCGACGAAGCACTGATTTACTTCAAATCGTCTTCCACTATCTCTGCGTGGACAGCCCAAAAAAGCCTGTATAAAAAAAATCCAAAAAACAAGAAAAGAAGGAAGAAGAAGAAGCAAGAGACAAAATTTCAGGGAATCACGCCGTTTTTCCCTCTCGCTCTTTGAGGGGGTGGGGGGGATCCGGCCCAGTCATCGGCGACTCTTCAATCTCTTTTCATCTCTCCCCCCCTCCCCCCATTTTGCTCGTGCCTTTTTCGCTGAAGCACACAGAGCGTGTTTATTCCCTACTTTGGAGGTCCGGTCAGCGGCGGCGGCAGCAGCAACATCAACGATGGCGGTGGCGGCTCGGTCGAGAGCAGGTCAATAAATATAAATCTCGATGGCGCTCCGAGAGAGTCTGCTAGCTTGCATTTCAGGTCCGAGAGAGAGAGAGAGAGATCCTTCCGAAAGAAGAGATAGAACAAGCCGAAAGCGTACACGAGAAAGAGAGAGAGAGAGAGGGTGGTACGGGGGGAGGGGGGAGGGGCAGAAGAAGAACTGGAGGCCTAATCAAGCGGCTCTCGTGAGAGGAGGCGAGGGGAAAAAACTCGTAAATCTAAGTGACAATTCGTGTAATTAAAATCAAGTAGCTAAGTATAGCCGCAGCGAAGCGAGAAGCCGCGGTGGCACAGGCGGCAGCATCGCTTTCGCGCGTATATAACAGATGCAAGCCGGCGATGGGAGAGCTATCTATCCTCGCCTTATCCAAGCGAGCCTCGACCTCCCTCCCTCTCTCTCGATGTTTCCGAAGAGGCATTCGCGCATCGAAATGAAGGGGCTCTCCTCCGATTCTACGACTCCCCGGTATACCTGTGCGTCTGTGTGCAGCAGGGGCATGATAATCAACGGGCCCGCCGCGCTCTACGTCGCAGCTCTTTCTCCCTCCACTCGCTCTCTCTCTCATCGCAACGCGTTGGACTTGTTTGCGCGGCTGGTGCTCTTTTATTTCCAGCCTATACTACGCCTCTCGATGCCGCTCGTCGATCCGACTTCGCACCGCTTCTTCGCCCGGCTGCGTGAGATTTTTCCTTTTTTTCTCTCTCTCTCTCTCTCTCTATCCCTCTCCCCGCTCTCACTCTCTTCTTCTCATCCGCTATTGGCCTCTCTCGCGCTGTTGCTGCTTTATTTATGGCTTTTGATTTTCGATCGGGGAGATTCTAATTGAATGCCCGATAGAGCTCGGCTAGGACCCCGCGCGCCCCTGCTAGTCTTCGTCGCGGTTTCGTATATGTATATGAGAGACGCGCTAAATGTACCACTTTGATGGCTGCTGCGCGTATACTTTATGCAGGCGTCAACCCGATGTGGATACACTTTGCTTCCATCATATCCGCTTCTTCCTTCTCTGTCTATTCGTTATGCCGTCGACTAATGAGATTCGTCGATCTCGTCTTCGGACGGAAATTTCAATTTCTTCGGATTGCTGGGCAGGAAGTTGTTGATATTCGAGGATAACTCGGATGGAACTTTTTTTGTTTTCGAAGAATTTATAGCGATGAACGAGAATAAGAGGAGAGAGGTAAATTTGCATTGTTTAAGTCTTATAATACGTATGTTCTTTGTGACATTGATTTGATTAAATATTGAAAGATTATTATGCAGTACGTTAGATATCAAACGCCATAAATTGCTAAAATTCACAAATTAATATATAACGATTGGCTGCGTACACGTTGGCAAGTTAAAGCGCAAGAGATTTAAGACGTTTTCCATAAGGCGGAAATTTTACAAACTCGAGAGAAATATAACTCAGGATGTTATATCGACGATCATCATTACATCCTCGTTCATTAACATAAGTATGTTTTTAAAGTACACGAGACGAAGCCTGACGTTTTTACGAAGCTAATCATCGAGAAATCCATATACCTAAATCATCGCATAGCACACATACACACAGACCGCAACGTATATACACAGATAGATCCACACTCGCAAAAGACACGTGTGCGCATTCGATTGGCGCGGTAGACCGGCGAATCTCTCATTCCTGGCGAGAGAGAGAGAGCTAGCAGGGGAAAAAGTCGAAAAAAAAAATATCAATCCCCGCGCGATTAATCAGCGAGCGCCTCCGCGGCGCCCCTGCTCTGCAGAAACGAACGCAAGCCCGCGCGCACTCAACCTTTTCCTCCAGCCTCGAAGTCATAAGAGAGGCGCGGGGCGGAGCCGAGGAGAGAATAAAAAAACAAGCTGCAAGGCAGAAACGTCGCCCGAGCCGCGGTGCGACGCAGTACATAAAACTCGCTGTTCATAATTCCCTCCCCCCCTTCTGCGAGCGTCACGGTGCTACATACACCAGGGGGGGGGGGGCGAGCAGCAGGTATAGGCAGAAGAGGCTGTTAAAGGGCCGCACACGCCACGGCAACATAAACGCTTTTAACGAGCAGCGGGAGCAGCATCCGCGTATGGCGAGTCTCTCTCTCTCTCTCTCTCTCTTTGGCGTGGTGTGTGTATTGGCCAGCTCTGCTCTCGGTCGCGCGTGCGAATGTAACACGCGGAGGGATTACATTACCGCTTGGCCGCGATTGGAATGGCGATGAGACGAATATGCTGGCTGCGGGACCCCGCCGGACCAAGCATTGCGCCTCTCTCTCTCTCTCTCCCACATACGCGTAGCGAGAGTGTGTGTACGGTTGTAGCGACGCGCCGTTGAGTTATGCGCTCGCGCGAGAGAGAGAGAGAGAGAGAGAGAGAGCTCTCCCCCGCGCGCGCCTCGGCGATGATGGAGATGCCGAGATCGTATCGGAGACTAGGGCCCGCGAGCTTACGCGGCTTTTTCTCCCTACTCCTTATTGCTGTCGCTGCGCGAGGCTGCGCATGTGAATGCCCCGGGAAACGATGAAAAGTGCGGGCGATTTGTCGCGGGCAGCGCCGATAAGGCGCGAGAAACGAGCCCAGGCCTGCCGCTGCAGCCGCTGTGCTTGCCTAATTCCCGAGGGATTGAAACAGATGCGCAGATCGCTCGGCTCGATCTCCGGTTATACCTTTGCACGCGCGCCCACTGTTTCGTGTATTATAAGCGAGAGCTTGTTCGTCGCTCGTCCGACCTGAGAATTACTCCGTGCGTCAAGCTACTTATGGACCAGTGTAACTCTCTCTCTCTCTCTTTCTCTCTCTTTCTCTACTCTGACGTTTGAAACTAGTGCACTTGTTGTAGGATAGCAATTTTTAAACAAGGGTATGATGTGACGAGATAATAGTATAAGAGTAGATTTACTTTTTTGTTATTATTTGAAAATGAAATTTTGCAAACGTATCGGGGGATGAATGTCACTTTGGATAGCAGATGTTATAATGGTAGACAAGCCAGTGTATGGCCGTGCAAAGAATCCAGTCAATGCTAAGAAATCGCATTTGCCTTCCTTATTTTGCGTCTGCGTTTTCAGTGCAACAGGTGTTCCACCTTGCATAAGATTCAAGCTTCCAAGCAAAGCTCACGATTTATATCTTTCTTTCCGCTAAATCGACGTGATTATTTTCCTTTACAACTGGCTCTCTCTCTTTTCTCTCTATCTTTCTCAAGTTTACATAAACAAATTATTACTCTTGATCGCACACCCATTTACCATTGAATTTATTTCGCGCGATTTTAAACAATTATTTTGCCTATTGAAAAATCCTATTTTTCTATGGCTCTAGACTCTAAACAAACTAATAAAACCTCCAAAAAGAAAATAAAAAAGGAGAAAACACTCGACCTATTGTACTGAAACCCAAGAAAACAGAAAAAATATTGCGCAAACTATTTTTTTCCTCTCCTATCTTCTCGGAGTGGAAAAGAAAAGTATAAGACCAGGAAGACGGACGACGAGCGATAATTCGAAATAAGTCAGGTCGAGTGAAAGAACGAGTAGGGGTAGGCTAACGTACGGAACGGGTATATAAAGGCCGAAGACGGGAGCCCAGAGAAAGAGAGAGCGCATATGGGGCTCCAGCGAGTATACGCGCTGCGGCTATAGCGGGGCATTAATTAAAAAGGTTGCGCATTAAAATGATTTGTTTTAATTGGCCGAAAGGGCCGAGCTATTTACGAGTCGCCCCTCCTCCTTTCCGTTCTCTTATAACGCTTTCGATCGACTGCGCTGCCCTTCAACCTATATCGCGATATCATTGGCCGCTTTGGAAAAAAAGTCGGCAAGTGTATTGTCAAGCTTGTGTCTCGCTCGCTATCAAAGCCGCGCGGCCGGATTGAGACTTTAGAGGCCCGCACGTGATATCTCCCAGAGCGCGTGAGAAAGTCACAGAGAGTAGTAGTAGTAGGCGCGAGAGAGAGACCGCCTCTCCGCGGCCATTGAGTTATGGATCGTCGCGGGGTGATTAATAATCGCCAATGCCCCGCTCGGATTTTAACGGTTCGGGATTTACGGAGCGGCCCACAAAGCTATATGTGCCCGGTGAATTACTCACGCCTAGACCTGCTCTGGCCCTAGTTTTTTTTTCTTTCTCCTTCTTTTCGGTAACCGACTAGCCGCGAGCGTTATCGATTCGCGCGCTACACATCTTTCTCGAGATAGTCAGCTGCATGAAAATTTTCACGCGGAAAACCGGTCGCGCATGTTAAAAGTGAGTTTGAAAACGAACGATATACGTTACTCGCGCGATTCTGTAGCAATGGGACGTCGGCGAATACGCTTATACAGCTCGTGTTAAAACGAGCGATATACATTTTTCCGGAGTTTGATTGAAACTTCATTACGGACGGCCCGCTTGGATAAGAAAGGAGGCTCTCTCGGGTGGAGAACTCGTGCTGCGGTTGCAGGAGATAGGATGAACGAAAAAAAAAACACAACGTCCACACGTGATTCTGCAGGGGGCTCGGGGCTACGATAAAAAAAAGGCCCGATCGGCAAGATGGTTATCAAGAGAAAGCGAGAGCCCGAGGAAGGAGCCCTAAAACTGGCGAGTTGCTGCTCCTGCTCCTCCCGTATATATGTATACTATGTACTGGAGCGCATACGGAGGTGGGAGGGGGGAGCAGAAGCAGCAGGGGCAGCGATCGCCCGGAGGCTCACGAGCCCTCAGCGAAGGTCAAGGCCTTTTATGCGGCCGCGACTGTCAACCCGACCGCGAGCAATTAACCGAAGAGGCTTGTCCGGATTATTTATCTTGCCAAAGCCGAGAGGGAGGCATGGGAGGAGGAGGAAAAGGCGCAGGAGGCTGTGTGGAGGGGGCGGAGTGAGAGAAGCCGAGCGGCTCCGCCCGCGAATATAAGCGAGAGAGAAAGAGGAAATCGAGCTCTGTCCGTGTGCAGCCGCGGCGCAGCGTTATAATGCACAACTGCTCGCGTATATTATATCGTTCGGGTGGGTGGAATCATGAGAGTCAAAGGGAAGAGAGAGAGGATCGAGAGCCGCCGCCGGCAGGTAAATAAAAGAAAAAGCAAACGTGTATCCCCCCACCCCCTACTAAGCTTTGCCGAGGTGGATGAGCAAGAGGAATTATAAAAAGAAGCTCGAAGGAGCGGGAGTGACGGGGAGATGTGCGGGATCGTCGAATCGGAGCTCTGGCAAACGACTGCGGAGAAGAAGTCAGCTCAACGATGGCGCTGATGATGCCGCGCATATATACCCACAGGCACGTACACACGCGTGTATTCACGAGAGCGGAGCGTAGAGTTGATGGCGGCTCGCTGAGCCTTTCCATCTGCAAGAAAAAGAAGATCGACCACGGCACCGAAGAAAGAGAGAGAGAGAGAGAGATAGAGAGGGAAGACAGACAGAGAGGTTGGGCCTGAATGAGCCGAAGGTGATGCATGGCCGACGTCTCCCATCGCGGGCCTTCTTCCTCCTCTCCACCTCTCGGTCAAGATCTCTCTCTCTCTCGCTCGCTCGCGCATATGAGAGAAAGAGTGGGATGGAGGCGAAAGAGAGAAACAGAGACAGAGAAATATGTGCGCGGAGAGTAAGAAAAATATCGGGACGCGCGCGGAGAAAGGCTGTATAGCGGGAGGTGTGCGGAGGCCAGCTCTCTCTCGAAGAGGAGAGGGGGAGGGATGCGAGCGAGAAATAGAGAGAGGAAGAGAGTCCGCTGCTGCCCCCTTCACTCTGCCCCCCCCCCCTGGAGCAACTGCTGTCATAACTCAATCCCAACGTCTCTGCCCTCCCCCTGCTCCTCTTGGCACGTCGTGTCTCTACTCGCACGTCCGTTGCCGTTCATTCCCAGACGCGCACACATATACACACGTGCGGGCTGCACCTGCGAGATCCATCTCTGCAGCTCGCTCTTTCTCTCTCTCTCATCCCATTGCTGGCGTACAACCTGTCCCTCCTTCGCGCCAAAGGGCGGCACCACTCTCTTAGCCTCTCTCTCTCTCTCTCATTCTCTCTTTCTTCTTCGACTCTAATCGCATCGTTCTTCTGCCCCCGCCTCCGATTTTCTCCACGTCGCGTTTCCTCCTCTCTCACTCGATTATAAAGGACGTGCCGTTCCGACGAGCTTTGCCTCTTCAACCTTTTTCCCTTGCTCGTGCGCCTATACTCCTCCCTTCTCTCTTTTACCTACGCCTTCTTCCTCCTCCTCCTCCTCTACATCTCGCCCTCTGTGTGTGCATGTATGCGCGCGTAAGCCTGCGCGTCTGGCCCTTAATTTACATCGTAACGAAAGAGTTAGAGGATCGATCGGCAGATTAGGAATTTTTCGGCTGCGTCGAGACCCTTCCGACGTGGGAACACGCCGATGCACTGCGATCTGCGGAGAAAGAAGGAGAAGAGGGAGAGAGTCCGAGCTCCTGGTGACTTATTTGTTTTAGCCCCGGAAAGAGAGATATTTATGAAATAGGGGAATCACCTCGTCCTCTTACCTTTCTCTCCCTCTCTCTCTCTCTTTCTCTCTCGCTTTTTCGACATTTCCTTCTTTATTGGGCCTGGCCACCTGATTGAAAGGATTATTTCGTACAATTTACGAGGTATTGTTGTTCGCGACAGGCAGCGCACGATAGACCTCGACACTATCCCTCCCCCCCCCTTCGGGCCACCTTGATTTGTTCGTCCTCCTATGCTGCTGCTGCTGCTGCTTCTCGGCCTTCTCTCTCTCTCCAGGCTTATTTTTATTTATCTACTTTAAAAAGTCGATATTTTAAAATTCACTCGAGCGTGATTTTTCTGTGGTCCCGAGTTTATAAGGGCTATGACGACGAAGGGGACATTAATCAGCGGGCCCACTAAATTTATCGCGCGTCCCTTGTCGAGTGAAAACGTTTGTAACGGCGAATACAATACAAATGTCTCGCGTGTGGACGAAGGGAGGCCAGAAAAATATTTCGGCATCTTAGGAATTTTAATCTCCTTTTTTTTGCTTTCTGCCCAAAGGTCTCCCCCTCTCTTCTACGTTATACATTCCGCGGTACTAAATTAGTGCGAAAAACGTCGACCGCGGTGAATTTGATGTCTTGCCAAAATTAATAACGAATACATTTGTTATAAATCGCTATTGCGATTGGATTTATTTGAATTTCACTATCCACAACTGACAACTATAATAAATTTGCGAATCGTATTTATAAATTTAAAGGAAAAAAAAATCGCATTCACGTACAACAATTAACCAGTAATCGCTAGCAGAGGATAAACAATACGACTAAATAGCACATAGCCCCCCGAGTCCCTTATCATTCCCTCATCGCTCGTGTATCGTTGAGGCTTAACAACAAACAATAACAGAGTGTACACTCTCGAGCAGTGTAGCACAGCGTAGGAGGTGGTGGCGGGGTGAAAGGAGGGAGTAAGAGCAAACTCAAAGCCCCCGAAGCGCTCTCGCATACGGTCATCTCTAATTATTCCCCTCGAGCGTGAAAATGATCCGACGGCGGCCGAGCGCACGGCTTAATCGTCGAGAAAGGCCGGTCGACGTAGGGCCACCCCCACCCCTCCGGCCCACCGCCATCACCAGCCCCCTACTACCCAGACGTACGTGACCGGCATCGAACGTCGAAATAAGTTCGCATTAAACGCCCCCTAATCAAAGCCGGCTTTTGCCGGGCATAGCACGGCAATACTCTGCGCATGGGAGGTGACCAGGCTCCGAGGCTACGCAACTATATAGCCGGCAGGTTGAACGCCAGCAATTTTAGTCCAAGGGCTATATGCGGACTGGCGTCTCGTAACTTCCTCGTCGTCTCTGTCTGTCTTGTACGTTCGATTCCTTGGCTTGGCGATGTTAGGTGAGCTTTGAGGTAAGGCGAGATGTTGGAAAATCGAGTGTGGAATCAACGTTAGGTGCACTGATTGTTTAAGAACGTGTTTTTCACGAGAATTAAAAGTGGCTTTTGTAATTTAACATTTTCATAAATTAATTTACTGGTGACGAATCACTGAAAAATGTCAAAATCGATGAAAAATTATACAAGTCAGATAATGAGCGGCAAGAATAAACGATAATCGATTAAATTTCGTAACGAGTAACTGACTTTGAGCTTAATTACAAGTGATTTTAAATAATGTCAATTGATTGCGAACAATAAGCTTGCGAGAAAAGAGTGCTTTAACCACTTAAACTAATCGATCATTAAAGCCAAACAAGTTATTCATTTATTTAAATTCTTATTCAACGCATCTACCGAGCTGTAATTTGCACATGTCGAGCTCTGTTATCAGTTTTGAAATATTACCTTTTAAATGTAAACATTCGATTAACATGCATATTATAAAAAAAACTTATTATGCATTTATATTGTCGAAAATTTTCACGGTCGAAAAAGCTTCATCTTTACTGTATCAAATGATTGTATACCTCTAGACACAAGTCCATACCCTCGCCAACAACCATACAGTTAATCAGCTCGTCGTCATTAACACCCATAACAATTCCAAACTCGCGCGATCCCTATATACTCTCACAAAAAAAAACAGTTCCCTCCCTCCCATATTCGACCCACCCACTTTCCCCTGAAAAAAAAAACATAGCCGAGCGAACAAAGACGCATAATTCTTGGACAAAGGCCCTCAGTAGAACGCGGCATCGGGAAGTTCGGGGACGAAACGACAAGGGGTCGCTTGCGCGGCAGTTCGCTCGCGGAGTCGTTAACAGCTCGCGCCCGAGTCCAGAGGCTGTGGGGGTGTTGGGGGAGGGTAAATATAGGGGGTGCGAATAAACAACCGTATTATAACGCGAGCTTAATTGCGCCGGAGAGGGCTCGCTAACGGTCGCATAAATCCGACCTTTCGAGACTTCGCGTCCCGCCGTGGCTTTTTCCTCTCTCTCTCGCCTGGCTTTCGACTGCTACTCGCCTATAGCCGACAGTGTAATGTTAGACTTACTTTGCTCGGCCAGTCTCGCGTCCTATTGCACGATGCATTACTTTCATTCAAACTTTAGCGACATAGCGCTGAGCTTGAGAGATCGGTTTGTTGTATACGAAGTTTATTTTTTTTTCAACGTTTGGATCTTTAAGCCAACGTGCGTGTATGGACAGTGGGTGCGAGTCACTTAAAAATTTCCAACCCTTCTTTTTCCACCCTTCCGTTGAGCCATCCTTGTTGGTCATTCATTGAAAATTATTGCCACGATAAATAACGCCTTCTGCTTAATTCCCCGAAGAAGACCAACAAACAAAACATCTGGGCAATAACTTGAAACGCGAGCAAGTGCGAGAAAGAGAGAGAGAGAGAGGAGAAAAAGCTCGATATAATACCGTCCTCTCGCTCTCGGTTTTGCCCATTCCCTTTGTTCGAGAGAGCCAGTAGCTCGGCATGCGCTCTCTCGGCCGCGTGATCTCATAATTCTGTCTATCTCAATTTCCCTCGGAATATATCGTTAATTCTCTAGTTTCGTTTAATCCCTCCTTCGAGTCCATACGTATATATATATACACACCTCCTCGGCAAAGTCTGCTTTCGCTAGCGCCGTCTATACACTTTCCTCTTTCCCCTCCCCTTTCACTCGCTGCCTCTTCTCTTGGTTTCTCTCGCCGGCTTTTCCTCGAGGCGCTCCCTTGGCTGCTGCTATTGCTACTGCGCTGTTGCCTGGGATTCATTTACAATAAACATGTCGGCCGCTAATTTCGTCCCGCGTGTAAAAGGAGACGTCTCGCGCACCTCCCACTCTTCCTATCCCTTCCACGGGTCGCGCGTGCTCAGCCACGATACCGGCTACGATGACACCGTTAGCTCTAAGGTCTTCTTCTTCTTAGTCAGCGTGGATAGAGCCTCCGTTCGGCGGCTATTGACCAGAGCTCTAAGGTCCTTTCTCTATCTCTCTCTTTCTCTCTCTCTTGGAGCCATCTTTGCTTATCCGGGAAATTAGGCGGATGCTGGTGAGGAAGCTGGGGCGAAAAGGGATTTTGAACTCCGATAAGACTGATACCCAGAGAGTCGCGCCAAAATTTAAACTCAGCCCGCTCCAGACACTTTTTTATAAGTGTTTTCATGTGTAATAATCCACATCGGTATTTTTCTTGTCTAAATAGCAAAAATTGAAAAAGTTTGGAAAACTAGAAAAATGCAAGTTGCACGTGAAAAAGTCATTGAGAGAAAAGGCTGCTCGCTCGTAGCCCGCGCGGAATTCATATCAGTCGCAATCGCCCCCGCGTCCAGCAAAGCACGTAGCTTGCGCGAGCTTCTCGAGGCGACAAAGTAGAGAGCCCTTATTTTGCGGTCGGTCCTCGCGCCCTGCAATAAAAGCTCAAGAACAGCAACGCGCCCAGGGGGGGGGGAGCGTGTACCGGTTAGCGCGGGAAAATTCAAACCTTAAATTACGCCCCGGAAAAGCAGCGCGGGTGGGGGGGGGGAGTGTAAAAAAGCGCCGCGCCGCTGGCAATATAAACGGCGGAGCTCAACGCTGTCAGCGCTCGTTAAATAACAGTCAAGGAAAAAGGAGCAGCCGCGAAAAAAGCTGGAAAAGAGAGAAGGGCTGCTCCAAACAAGCGAGCGAGCTCTACAGGAGGAGGAGGCCGTGGATAAAGGGGTGTGCAGCCCAGGGAAAAAATATACCGAGAGAGCCTGAGCTATCCCGAAGCTTGGAGAGTAGGGACGCGGGTTAAAGGTCGACGAGAGGCGCTATGCGGTTTGGCGACGGTTCACGAATAGGGAGAGACACGCGCAGGGAGAGAGAGAACACTCTCTCTCTCTCTCTCTCTCTCGCTTTATCTCTTTCTCCGCAGCGCTGGCTCTCGCCCTGACGCTCGCTCTCGCGCCTGAAATTTGCCGATACGTAAGGTGCGGGCAGGCGACACCGCTAACGCGCAAGCTCTCTTTCTCTCTCACTCTCACGAGCGAGACAGGCTGGACGGGCGGCGATGCCAGGAATTTTTATTGTAAGCTGTAAATTTTCTTCCCAGGGATTGTTTTCCATTGTTTTCCACCTACTGCCACAGTCAAGTCGCTGCGATACACCCTTAACGCACCACCCCTCTCCTGCTTTTTTTTTAGGTCCTTTGTGACAACCGACGAATTAGAATTTATGATTAGAATTTAGTTTTCAGCTTGCGTTGACGACATTTCTAATGTTATGCAATGTATCGAAAGCAATGTCAATCAAGTCTTTAATATGCGCATTGAAAATTCCTAGACCGACCGACTAAAAGAAGCCGCGAACGTAAGGAAAAAAAATTTTAAATTACAAAAATAAGATTTACGCGTGATCCGATTAAATTTCATTCGCGGTATAATGGCAACGGGAGTGTATATGCACAAACAAGTAATAAAGCCAGTGGGTAAAATTAAAATTTTCAAATTTATCGCGGCGCTCAATTAAATTTTAAATTTAATGAAAACTATTTTAAACGGAGCATAATTCTCGGTGCTGGATAACAATTAGGAGAGAGCGAGAGGGGCTGGGGAGCAAGAGCGCAACTTAGGAGTAAACAGGAAAAAGGCGAAAAAGCGATAGGGAAAAAATAGGGTATGTGAGGGTTGGAGGAGGAGGAGTAGGAAGGTGGAATTCGAAAGGAGCGCGATAAAATAAAAAAGGAGGTGGCGGGCAAAACGCGCGCGAGTTAGAAAAGGCTCGGGAATCGCGAAGGGGGTGCGAGGCGTGGAAAAGCGCGGCTGGCTGCGGGCAAAGAAGGAGAAACAAAGTGCAGGAGAGTGTGTATACGTGTGTTTGTGTGTGTTGTCAGAGAAAGAGGAGGGGGAGGGAGGGGGGGTCAGCGGTCGCATTCACACACAAGCGTCCTCGACCGCAGGCCTGTTTTATTTTATGAATGGCGATATTTCACGCGACGAGCTCGACTCTCCTCTTTTCTCTCTCTTTCTCTCGCTCGCGCTCTCTTTCTCCGATTCTACCGCGTGCGTGTGCCAGAGAGAAGAAGAGAGAGAGAGAGAGCCTGAAAGAGAACGAAAGCTTCACGAAGGGGCTATGGGGTGGGGTGGGGGTGCGCGCGTGCCGCGAGCTTTCGCGCCGGCAGCAATTGCGCGATCCTCGGGCTCCAAGAAGTTCCTAGCCAGAGGGAGAGAAGGAGGGAAGAGTAAGGGGAAGGGAGGTATAGCCTCAGCCGGCAGTACTAGCAAGCACTGGACTTTTTCCCGCGACCCTGTTTTTATGCTTTCCAATTTCACGTGCGGGATAATGAACGTTTGTCTTGTCGCGTGCGTGCGCGCGCAAGAGTCGGCCGCTTAAGGGCCGTTATTGCCGTGTCTTCCACGCGGCCCCCGGCAGAGGCGATTATTTTTTGGAGGGGGGGGGAGCCAGTCCGTGGTTAGAGAAGCAGCGGGTAGAAGAGAGAAAGAGAGAAAGGAAGTTTACGGGCACTCCTAGCTCTGCGGCCAGTTCGAGTGAATAATTTTATTCCCGATGTTCTTGCGGCGGCAGTAGCAGCAGCAGCTACCACCACCACTGCCACCGGTCTAGCTGGCAATAATTTTGGACTTTAATTTTTCCCACGGAAATTCGAGTTTATGAGGCTGATCGTTTTACCCCTCCGATAGCCGAATGGTCAAGAAGCGCCGGGGAAAAATTATGTTTGCAAGCGCTGCTGTAGGTTCTCCTATATACATACGGATGTAACGAGTAAGCTAGGGATTGTGCGTCGTATAGGAGTTTTCGTATTGAAATTGTCCTCAAGTCGCAAAGAATCAATTCACGATTTGTGTGATTTTTATTTGAAAATCCATTGGTTATTGTTGTTCTTCAAAATTTACATTTGTTCGTTCAAGTATTGGCATAAGCTTACAAAATTATCAAATAGTTCGAGCCGTACAAAAGTTCGAACAATAAACTATGGCTATTGGCCAATTCGTAACGCATGACTGTTCGATGATTGAGCTTTTGCAATTCGCGAACGTTAGATGGATCCTCGTTGTACTCCGACAGACGTCTCAGGGCGCTTATCTAAAGGCGTGTAAAACCTCATGTAATCACGAAAAAAATGTAGAGAGTATAACGATAACGATTCGAAGCAAACTTACGCTGTCGTGGCTTATGGCGAAAAGATTAGCCGGCACTACCCATTGAACGTTTTCCGTGCACGGCGGTGTCGTTAACGATCCGTTGTAGTTATAAAACGACGTGATCTTGTTGAATTTGTCGAAGGAAAAATTAAAGACAGCAGTGTCATCGTTAGACTCCGTCACTTCCAAGAGGTACTCGTCGGAGTCGGGTGGCAGGTTCTATAAGATTTCGCCACGTGCAATGTACCGTTATTTTGTGTAAATTAACGAAATTAAGTTTTATTTAAGCTATACTTGCACTTGTTTTCAAAAGAGCACCAAGAACTAAGATGCCATCGGGATAATTCAAAGCTTCGCTCATGTCCTTGTATTTTTCGTTAATGTGCACCAAGTGAAGTTCCGCCGAATACCTCAAAAATCATCGGAATAAATTATTGGCTAAAATGTCCGAAAAGATAAGTCGGCTGTACAAGGACAAAAAGGTGATATACCTTTTCCCGTAAAAAGCATGCTCGGTACCAGGCCTACGAGGAGTGGCCCAATGGAGATGCAAATCGAGAAATTTGTAACGTTCACCGTTTGTAGTATCCCCGGTTATGTAGAGGTTCTTATTTTCCCATTCGCTTGTTGAATTGACTGGGATTGAAATGATTATTTATTATTTTCTTTTCTTTTTTAAAGTGTATCCTACATTTCAAAATGTCTAGTGAAGATAATTTTTTTCCCGACAATAAAAAAAATTATTATTGTTATTTAAAATGTTACGTTCTATAATTACCAGTGTGCCCATCTGTTCCAATGATAATTGGAACTGTATTCAAGTTATTATAATTCGCAAAATCAATTGGCAGAGATTTGACCTTTTGTATTCTAGCCGATGGGCCTAAGTTTATAGGAGACTGACGTTTTCCTTCTTGGCAAATTGGATAGTCTTCTTCCGACGCAGTCGAGTCTCGGTATAATTTTAATAAATGACCTTGAAATAAGTATTATTTTGTTATTGTACTTGTCCTTAATTTCACAGCACAAAATCAACTATTTTCATATTCACCATGACACGATGAATTCCAAAGGAAAATCACAGTCAAAACTAGAGTATACTTGTGAATAAACATATTGTTGCAAGCTTTGGCAGAAGCAAAAACTAAACTAATTGTTTGAAACTCAAACTTTCAATAACGACCTGCCTAACGACTGGCTATCGTTATATACACAAGGAATATGTCTTTTGGACAAATAATCGTTTTAAGCAATAAGTTATCTTATCGCTAATGCTTACAAACAAAGAAAAAATATTTGAGTAAGTGAATTTCTGATTATTGCAATTATTGGATCATTTTATATCTTATCGGTAGTTTTTAACATTGACAAATCGACGCTTAGGACAAAAGTTATGACCAAAGAATATTTTTTTTAATGGAAAACTTGACTTGAACATTTTTTAAAGCGAAAATCGTGTATTTATAAAATCTTTTTTGAATATACATTATTCTATTTTTAAATTAGCGTTTCCACTTGAAATGAAATTCAATGAAATACAACACACTTAAAAAAATTGCATTTATAAAAGTTATCTCGTCATATTTTGATATTTTTTCAGGTGTGTCATTCAGATATATTTTCAATTAAGATAGAAATTTATTGACACAACTTATCGATACCATCACCCAATACAACTGTAGAAAATTAAAAATACTCTAATATAGTACACTGATAAAAAAATTAATATAGAAAAAGTGTTTCTAACGCAAATTTCCGTAAACATATTTTAATTTTTAAACATTTTCCTCGTAATCAGCCTGACACGCAACTTGATTATTATTAACATCTATTTTCAAAATTTAAACAAGCTAGCCGTACTTGTTGTTTTCAAAGAAAACAAAAAAAGATAGACTGGCAAAACTTGGATAAGCATTTTTAGTACTTTTGCAAATATTAATAATAAAATCAGCTGGTGGGCAGAGAGAAACAGCTGATGATTTGTTTTGCCCGGCGTACACTAGCTTACAGGATCTCAAGACGGTATAAAAAGGATGACGAGGAGTCAGGTAAAAAGCTACACGGGTATACGCACCCCGATAGAGTATCCCGGGCGCGTATCGGCGTAGTTTTCGTCGCGCGATCCATATATGTAAATGGCGCAGCAGTGTATATAAGAAGCAGCGTCGAGGGAGAGGACACCGAGAGAGAGAGAGCGGAGATTGAGGGAAGAGCAGAGAGCGGCCGGTAAGGGCGAGCGATAAGGACGACGGGACAGCGCGACAGAGGTCCAACCTCCAGAGAGAGAGGGATTGTGTGTGTGGGGGGGGAGGAGGAGAAGGACAGGGAGAAGAGCGGGCTCGCAGACTAAAAATAAAGATAAAGCGGGAAAGAGAGAAGGAAACGAGATAAAGAGCGCGGGGTGGAGGCCGGCGGACAGAGAGAAAAGCCAGCTCTCTCGGTAGTCGCGCGCGTACCACTCTTTCTCTTTCTCTGCTGCTGCTGCTCGGCGTGCATGTAACATACTATCTTGAATATGCGCATACATCGCGAGGCCTGCTGCTGCTGCTGCTGCTGCCGGCTTGCGTTCGCGCTTCTCCCCTTCAGTCTACGCGAAAATACCGAAGCCTTGTGGCGCGAGAGAGCGAAGAAAGGCGAGCCTCCTCCTTCTTCTTCTTCTTCTTCTTGTCCTTCTCATCCTCCTGCTGCCTCCCCTCCTCGATCCCTATATACGCGCGGCGAGGGCTCGTGTTCTCGGAATCGCGGACTCCGCTGCCGCTGTGCGCGGGAGCTGCCCGTCCCGTAATTACCTTCCTCCTTTCGTCCCTTTGGCGCGCCACTGCAACCAGAGAGCCAGAGAGAGAGAGAGAAGAGAGAAGGTCCTACTGCGCCCTTGCCCTGCTACCACTGCTATTCCTCCTGCTACTGCTGCCGCTGCTACTACCCTTCTCCCCTCCGACCCTTCCCCTTCCCCCTCCGCGCTCACCTCATCCCCTTATTCTTATACGAGCTCTCGACTCTTTAGCTTTCCAGATGAGAGCGCCGATGCAGCTGAGATCCCTTGCATGCATAAGTACCCAAGACGCAGGACGACTCACCTCCCTTTCTTCTTCTTCTTCTTCTTTTTCTTATTTCTCTCTTACCCCCACCCCCTCACTTGTTCTCTATCTTTTCTTTTCCTCCTCCTCTTTTTTGTAATCCTAATTGATTCATTTTTTTTGTTCCTTTTTTTTCTCCTCAGATATAGAAGCTTGTGTTTTCTCGAGCTTACTTTTTTGTTCACTCGTTTGCGTATGTAAGTAAGGTGGATCTTGGATACAAAGGTGTCATTTTGAGTTTGAACTAGAGGAAGAGCCAAAGAGCTTGAGAAGACCGACAGGGTCTAATTTCGCTGATTGGTTGAGCCGAATTAAAATTTATCAATTTTAATGTGAATATAACATTTATTAAGGCTACTAATCTCGCATCGATGTATACCGGTCAAACAGTGCTAAATTACACTTTACTACGTCATTGAATTTTCATTACGAATCATCACGCCGTTGACAATCCTCCACCTTCCGACGAATAAACACATCGTGCGCGTAGCATCGAGAAAGAGTGAGAAAAAGGAAAAGACACATAACGGTATACGCGCGCGCGGCGTAGATTTAAAATATCGCAAAAGCATCGCGAGTATCAGCGGCGGCGTAGTAGCAGTCATCGAGGCACTAAACGACCCATTGAATTGCAGCCCGTAAAGCCGAGAGCACATCGCGCGACCTATAATAAGCGAGCGAAATAACGGCATTAAAAGCCATCGACACGAGAGAGAGAGAGAGAGCCGTAAGAGAAGAGACGAGAGAGTATTGCAGCGCCGGCGCTCATTCATTCCCGAGCTAAAAAGGCCACTGCCCGGAATAGACGAAACTGTTCCGCTGACAGGGTCCAGGGGGGTTGGTGTCTCTCTCTCCTCAACGTCTAACGCGCATCTGTGCTCGGCCGCACGTGCCGATCGCGAGCTATTTTCGCCTCCCCCAAAAGAAAGAGGCCCGTCCAGATATCCGGCCATCGAATTTTACGATCGCGCCTTTCGTAAACGCGGCATAGGGAAGAAGCGCTTCGGGAAGGGATTACTCCGTGAGGGGGAGAGCCAGTAGAAAAAGTCCGGGCACAATCCGGCAGGCCGCTGCCGGACTCCCCCCCTGAGTTGCGGCTGTCTTGCTGGGTATAAGGGGAGTACAGGAGGCTCTCTCCTGCTTCTCTCGAAATGTGGCTACATTGCTCAGTCCGAAGGCGGGAGGCTCGTAAAAGACTAGTGTGAACGAAACGAGAGCGCCCGTGGAGATTTCGCTCTCCTTTTGCGTGCTGAAGAAATGACGACGAGAAGGTAGTAGCTAGTAGTTGGTTGTCTGGAGCTACGAAAGCATCTCGTCCTGTCGAAACGAGATGGAAAAGTTGGAATGGAGAGTGGTTAGGTTAGCCGACGGAATTGTTTCGGGGGGAATATAGAGGAGGTGAAGGATGCTCGTGAGCTTTTGTTTTTTTTTTCCACAGGTGACTCTCTGGCTCTTTCGCTATTGCGAAACAAGTGGCCGCGCGTGGGAGAAAAAATCGAGGTCGAGAGGGGGGGAGGGGCCTGGTTTGGAAAAATTGGCCGATATTATTTGAGATCGAGCCTCGGATAAGGCAGCGCGCTATTTGCCGGCCAATGTGTGTCAAGTTGCGCCCGAGTAGATTATCGCCGGCTCTCAAGGCTTTATACGTATATCAGCGCACACGCCCGAGTTGATCGTTCGATATAGTATAACTCAATATACGCACGTCGTGCGTATTTAACGCAGTGGCTAAAACAGCGCAGGTAAATCCTTAAGCTCTCTGCGGCAAAGTGTAGGCTGTACCTCTCGCCTTATTCGTACGGGCGCGCGTTACATTATCCGCGCTGCAAAATTCAGGAGCTCCTCTCGCTTCTATTGTTCGCCAAAGAATCCAGCGCTGCACAAGGAGAGAGAGAGAGAGAGAATCGCAAGATCAATGCGCGGCTGGTTGGAAAAGCAAGCGCACAGGCACAGAGAAAGAGAGAGAGAGAAAGACACACAGTGGCAAAGTGGATCGAGGAGGAGGCGAACAATGACGCGCGAGCCGCGTACATATTTGAAGCGGCTCTCTCGGTCGGAGAGCAAAGTCCAGCCGGGGGATCGGTTTCTAGCTTTACGATACAGGCTCGTCTAGTCCGTCCTCTCGAAGATCCACAGATCACGTGCGCCTGGAGCATCCAACACATGCTCTACCACCCAGACACACAGAGCCGCGCTACATGGATTTTGTATCGTCACTGCCGATTTTCCTGCTCCATTATTTACGCGGCATTAAATTTAACAAGGGCTTTTTCCCTTTTGCGCTAACGCGATCTTTCCCTCGCCCGTGTTTTCGTCGACGAGCGTACTTTACGCGTGTCTCTGTGTAGTACGTTGTTAGGAGCATTAGTATGTACATAGATACGGCTGTTCCTCTCGCGCGCGTTCCTTCTTTATATTAGGCCGAAACTCGTAACGTGCGCATTGGTGGGGGAGCGACGTCCAACCACATGTGTGTAGAACTATCCGGGAATCGGTCAAGTCAATGCCTCTGAATTATAGATAAATACTACTTGGTCAATTTTTCATCGACCTGGAAAAATTGCTCGATGCGATTTATTTGCGAACAGTTGATGCTGCCAGATGGAGCAGTGATAGGATATTGTTTAAAGGAATAAGCGAAAAAGGTCGTTGCAAAAAAATTTATGTGTTATATTTTTAATAAGTATTTGCGTAATGTATATTTATTGATGATGAATTTTATTAAAATAATATAATGACAATGACAGAACGATTAAGTGGATTTCGAAAGAAATATATTAATATTTTTTATTTGTTTAAACAGCATTTACTCAACGACATCAGATACTGCAATTCATCGTCTCAAGTAATTTTCCCAAGTCAATGACTAATTGGACCGAAACTAAAAGGTTTAGGCCCGTGTGGCTGTACTCAAGTCGACGTTTAGTCCTTCGTACGGAATATTTAGGAAAACATCGGTTCCATTAGATTAATGAAAACTGTCATGTAATAAATATCGGCAAGACCGGGTGTCAAGTCAAGCGGAATTTTGCATCTAAGGTAAATATCGTTCCTTGCACGCGTATACTATCAATGTGCACGTCATATCAGATGCCGTAGCTCTGAATTTTTAACTCTCGGAAGTCGCTTAATTAAAATTGTAACTCCTAGCCGGAATATGAGAGTGTAAAGAGGGAGAAAGAGAAAAAGGGGGCTTGAAAAAGTAGCGAAAAATTTCCGCAAGTCGCTAAACTTTCATAAATCGCTTAATTTATGCAAGCACCCAAGTTGCAACAAGTCCCCCGCCTCTCTCGCTTATATAACTCGCCAATCCCGCGTGCAAATTAACAAACACGCGCTGGGGCCACTCGGACTTTTCTCCTCTCTCCCTGGCCAACGTCTTTTTCGTATATCTCTCGACATTAATGCATAAGCCGCGGCGTGAACCCCTAGCGATTTCGGGACAGCGAACTTGCGGGGGGGGGGGGCGAAGAAAAAATTCCAGTCGCGCGTCGCCGACTGGGCCGAGAGGGTCTATACGCCAGAGAGGCGGGCGTCTCGGACAGCGTTAGCTCGGCTGCTGGTTTTCGCCTCTGGTGCTTCATTTTATAGTTATGCGCCGGGAGGACACTTTTACTACGTGCGCGCGTTGGCCGGTAGCAGTTCGCGGCGGCCCGGACGTTTATTGTCCTTTATACCCTCGCCTAGCCCCTCTCCTCTCTCTTGCCGGCCGATCTCTTTCGCTAACTCTTTACTACTGCATCCGCAGCAGTAGAGGCGCTTTTGCAGCGACTCTCCCAGAGCGAGCTCGTTCGTTTATTTATAAACGCGTCGGTGTACGGCGAGAAGCCGCGTACGCGCCAAACAAATTTTACCCCCGCGCTGTTTTATCGCCATTAGTCCGACAAACTCGCATTAAAATTTCCTCGGCGATTATTCGTCTCCTCTCTACGCAATCGAGAGAAAAACAGAGAGCAGCCTTGCCAGCTTAATTCGTCGAAACGCAAGCTTACCTCCAACAGCTCCTGTTCGCAATTACGTTTGCAACCTATGTGTCTGATATGTCACGCGTTGTTCGCAGTATCGGCAAATTGGAGCAAAACGTCAAACACATAAAAAAAGAAAGAAAAATTTCTCCGAATGGACTTACTTGGTGAAGAAGGCACTGCCACACTCGTCGCAGACGAATCGTCTCTGCCTGGTCTCTTCGTTGGCAGTCGCATCGTAATCAGTAAGCTGACCGGTGCACCTGAGCATGTGCTGCTTCATCAGTCCGCGTCGCGAGAACGCGGCGTTGCAGTTGGCGCAGTGGTAGGGCCTCTCGCCCGTGTGCACGCATATGTGCGCCCTGAGGTTGGCCTTGTCGAAGGGGATGCCGCAGATCGGGCACTTGTAGTAGCCCTTGCTCGTCCCGGGCTCGTGGAGGGTCGAGCGATGGTACAGCAGCTCGACGTTCGATTCGCAGCCGTACGAGCATAACGTGCACTTGTACGTCATCTCGCTCGCCGGCCTCATTCTCGCGGTGCACTTGCCCTCGCGCGTGTGCACCGTCACCTCCTGCGATAGGGCGAACTTGTCCCCGCACTTGGAGCACCTGCGCAAATAACCGTGTCATCCTTAGTATGTGACCGAATATAGAGATGACAGTTGTCTCTTACCTGTAGCACAACGACGGATGGCTCTGGATTATGTGCTGCTTGTGCTCGGCGATGCTGTCGTGGACGGCAGGGCAATGGGGACAGGTGCGCTGGTGGGAGACGTGCGGCCTCTTCGCCTTCGAGACGCGCTCCTTGTGGGCGGAGGTGCGCCGGTGGAGTATGCCCTCCTCGCGCGTCGCGAAGTTCATCGAGCAGTAGGAGCAGAAGTAGATGCGGCTCGGAGGCTCGTCGTTGGAGGTCGAGCTGCGCGTGTCCCGGTGGCAGGCGAGCTGGTGACGCTGGACGGCGATGCGCGAGCGGCACACGTGCCCGCAAGCGCTGCAGATCATGCGGCTCTGGTAATCGTCCGTTGCGCTCTCGGGGAGTCGGTGGCCGGTTTCCTCGGAATGGACGCGCAGCTCCATGTTGTACCTGGACGTTTAGTTTGTAATTGTTTCGTATGGTAACAGCAGTGAGGTGAGTTTGGGATACAGTCAAGATATAATCTGCTTTATTTTTTTAAAATTGTTACTTAATCCGTCCAAGACAGTAATCAAGTTTTTTAAATTATACGTAAGCAAGAACGTAGTTCAATAAAGGAATTCTTCAGTAAGAAATCAACAAAATTAATAATACAGAAAATTTGAAAAAAAGAAATTTTAATATAGATGCGTCTTAAATGATTGTAAAGGGCATAGTGCGCGAATACGATCTTGAATATAAAACAAAAAAAAAAAATTATATTATGTTTCTCGTGAAATTTATCACGAGCGTAATCAATGGGTTTTCGCGATTGAGCTGTCAATCGTAAGTCCACGCCTCCCGACACACAATTTAATTAACAATCAAGACCGAGCGGCAAAATAGCGTAGCATCAAGCTCGATCATCGGGCCGTAGCAGAGGAGAAGGAATCGATAATAAGAGGGAGCGAGAGAGGAAGGGAAGAGAAGGGGGAAGGGCAGCAGCAGAGACATTACCTGAACCTCCGGCAACAGGTTGGGCACGTGAGTATTCGCTGGCGACGAATGACCATCGGCACAGAGCCGTTTATCATTGAAACAACATCTCGATGGCCTTGGTTCATTAAGTGCGCCTCCATGCCCTCATTATCATCGCACCAGAAGTCGCAGAGGGCGCATATGAATTTCCCGTCGATCTGGAACAGGCCCGCGACAGCCAAGAGGGAGAGAGCGCAAGGCCAACAAAAGTCCGGATAAATGTATATAATACACACGTGTATACATAGGCAGACAACACACAGAGATACAGGCGCGCAGATGAATAAACGTAGAGCGAGGCGATATTTATTGTTACACGAAAATGTTAATGGCGAACCGCTTGTTATTGATAGAAGACCGAGATTAGCCGGCTCTCCTCTCGCAGCAATACGCCGTATAAATTTCATCGAGCCACATTATAAATAATGCGCGCAGCAGCTGCGCTGCGCCGCCACTCGTCCACCACGCGAGCGGCCGCTCTCTTACTCTCTCCTTCCCTTCCTCTCGTTCTCTCTCTCTCTCTCTCTCTCTCTCTCTCTGTCTTCATAGCCTGAAAATCTGTTCTAAGAACTCGATGGGCTCTCGAGACAATCGGCATTGAGGTCCGATTAATCGTTATAGTAGCGGGCAGGTGTCAACAGATTCGAGAGACTCGCTGCCGATTGTTTGCCCGGAGTATGCCGCTTGTTCGTACACGCGTATATGTATATAATACTGCTTCGATTTATCGATGAATAAAAAACGGCCCCCCAAGAGCGAGAGAGTGGATTATTGATAAATCTACGGGGATATTTTCGAGCGCGACTCGGACTCGGATTATAAATTATACAATTGTTATCAACTTACGCTTGGCGCTGCTATTACTCATTAGGCCGTCGCTTTAAATTAATAATCGTCGGACAAGCAATGCATCCCGAGCAATTTTAACTCTCCCGATTACAACGACAACGACTAATCGCCAGAAGAAATAAAGGAGACAGACTGGACTCACCTTGGCTACGGTATCCCGATGATTCCGCGACGTCCAGTGCCTGAGAAAGGTGCTCTCCGTGTTGCAATAGAATCTGCATGGGGCGCACTGGAAGGGACATTGGCGCACGATATTGGGCATGTTGTCGATAATGAAGCGATCCTGCTGGCCGCTGGCGCTCGGGCCTATCGCCCCTGCGACCCGGCAGTGATAATGCGACAATAGATGCTTGCCCATCTGGGCGCGGCGCACCCGGGCCCGGCATATGTCGCAGCTCAGCACCTCCTTCTCGCGATTGCGCCGACGCTTGCCGAGCTCCTGCTTGCCCTGCGCGCCGTTTCGCCCGCTCGATCTGCCGGTTGACGTGGACGCGGCACTGCAGCTGCTCTTCGTTAGCTTCGTCTTTTTCTGTTTTAACATTGTTATTACGTATTTTAATTAAACTTACGTAGCTGAGAGATGAACACGAAATCGTTGTGGTGTACCTACCAGGGCTAGTACTTTCTGCCGATGGCTGAGGGCTGGCAGCCGCAGTTGAGGCAGCTGGGCAATGCGAGGCAGTCTGACGGCGTCGTCGATCTCCCTTATGCTCCTGCGCGCGTGCAGCTCCGAGCGAAGGTGACGATTGTAGACGAGCTGGGAGGCGAGCTTCCGGCCGCAGGGACTGCACCAGATGCCCGAGTTGCCGGCGTCGGCCCGTGCGCCTGGCACCCATTTGCCGCGGGTGTGACCTGGTGGTGGCTGGGTTCCCGACTCCTTGCCGCCCTCGTAATCTTCCTGCTTCTCGCGAACAATGCGTAAATGTTAATTATAGGCACATAACAAACAGCCTCCGAGGAAGTGTGAGTGTGCGTTACCTGAAGGGTGCTGGAATCGGCCGGTCTCCACTTGCCGCCGGTGTAGCTGGGGGGCGGATGCTCCTGGTCCTGTTGATGCTGCTGGGCTGGCTGTGGCTGCTCCTCGGGCTCGGGCTCATCCTCGTGGCCGAGTTCGTTGTCCTGGGCGATCGGCGCCCCGGGGCGCCACTTGCCGCCGGTGTGGGTGCGCGGGGGGTACTGAGGGTCGTCCTGCTGGGCGTCGGGGTCCTCGGACTCGGAGTACGACTCGTCGTCGACGACCAGCTGGCCGTCTGAGCTGTCGTCCTCGGTCTCATCGTCCGGCTGGTAGTCGTAGGCGTCGTAGCGCGAAAGCTGCCTCAGCTCCTTGGCTTCGTGGCCCTCGAGCTCGTTGTAGTCGTCGAGCCAGTCGTCGGCCTGCCGATGCTCGCTCTCCTCCGCTGGCTGGCCTGCCGGCCGCTGCTGCTGCGGCAGCTCGGCCGCTTTGCCGGGCCCAGCTTCGGATTTCGAGGCAGGCTTGCTGCTGCTCCCGGGCTTGGCGGCCGGGACGAGCTCCTCGGGTGGGAAGCCAACGAGCGAGGGTATGCCGAGGTCGTCGAGGTCCGCGTCGACCGGCAGGAGGTTCGGCAGCTTCTCTTTCGGCAGCTCCTCCTTGTCCTCGGGACTCTTGTCCTTGCGGCTGCGCTTCCTCAGGGCCTCGTGCCGCCCAGATCGCCGGGGTAGGAGGGCCTCGGTCGCCGGGCGCGGCTGACTCTTCGCGCTGCTCTGCAGCTCGAGCGAGCTGAAGAAGGCGTCGGCGTTGAGGATCTCGGGGTAGGAGACGCTCGGAGTCGGGGGACAGTGGTAGGCCGGCTTCTCTTCCTCGAACGTACGGCAGCCGGACTTGCGGTGGCGCACGTAGTTCTCCAGGCCGTTGATCGTTGCGTGGCACTTGTTGCAGTAATGCGTGTCGTCCTCATCTTCGTAGCCTTCCATCTACCAAGCTAGCCTGCCCAACAGTTGTCAACGCTACTTTAAAATCGATATTTTTTTGTAATTGAGAAATGAATGATGGGTAGTTGAAATTGTTGCTTAGTGCTTTAGATTTAGATATCCGTATACATTACTGTAATAGGATAGAATTTTTTTCAAATTTGATGTTATTGCAATAATTTGCAGTAACCAACCACAATAAACTACTAGCGATATCAGGTAATTTTTACGATCTGTCAAATTAATTTTCCCCTCCTCTTTCCCCCATGGAGACAAAACAATAAATTTTAGACTTTATATGTATCGCACTAATCGTCGAAATGAGGGGGCTCTATTAAAAAGGTAAATAAAATTGGCGGAGAGTATAAGAAGCGTAAATTAGCCAGAGCTTCCTCGCCGGATTTTCGCTTTCAATTCCAATTGAATAACGCAATCAATGAAGTATCTTATCGGCGGAGCAACTTTAACATCGTCTCGGTCCCTTGCAACCTGCCTCTCTCCCTCGGCCGCTGAAAAGACACATCCAAATTGCCGGGGCAAAATTAAGATTACTCAAACTTATAACTCTCGCGCCTTCGTGCTGCGGCCGAAGAAAAGTAAAAAGACGAAGAAGAAGAAGAAACGCAAGAAGGAAAAGGAAGGGAAAAAGTATCGAGAGACATGGAACGCTCGGCGCGGGATCGATCGTCTATATAGAGTCAAGTCCGTGTCCGGACTTATCTCCGAAACGTCCCTGGGAGCGGCGAAAAGAGGCATAAAAGACGGAAATAAATCGACGCGGCAAAAGAGGCGGTTAAGGGTGGGAGGGAAAGAGAACCGCGTGCGCTGGCGATCGGGAGAGAGACGCGCGCATTCAGCGTGGGCAGCTAATTGCGTACAAAACTGTCCCTCTCGTGCGAGAGAGAGAGAGAGCGCGTGGATCCGCGGCGTTAAAAAATAAATTTGTCCGGATCGAGTCTCTCTCGGACAGAAAGAGCGAGAGAGAGCGAGAGAGATAAGGGTCAGGCTGGTGTGGCAGGAGATCGCCGCGCGAACACGCGAATTCAATTAGAGAACGCGAGCCGCGCGCATTTCCATATTCCGTGCGGCCCGCGTCCTCGCTTTTTGGGGCGAAAACGAGGAGAAAAATACGGCGATATTGCCGTGGGCCTTCGCGGCCCATGGATATATCCTCGCCGCGGCTGCCGCTCAGCTGTATACGCGAATAAATAATTAATCGGGAGCTGATCCGAGCGCACGGACAGGGGATATCTGCTCTCTCTCTCTCTCTCTTTTTCCCTCTGCTTCGACACGGAAGCTATAAAGCCTCTTGTATACGAGGATACTTACTAATGACGCACCTGTGTTTTACATTAAAAACGCATTCTCAGCGCGAGGATGTATGGCGCGAGTGTAAGGATGGTTAGAGGGACACGTAGAGCTCTCTCTGATCTTTCCCGGATTTTTTTTTCATCGGCTTATTGTCGATCTTTTGAATAATATGTTGGTCAGGAGTTGTGAATATGTTTTGATGGACTAAATGGAATTTTGGTGGGCGGAGGTCGGATTGCTATGACTGATACGTATTAGAGAAATTTTATATTTTATATAGGCTTATATCGTGTAGCGCGGGCAATCGAGTAATTTATGGCGTTGCGTTGATGGACGCGTCGGCGAGGATAAACTTTTAATGAGTTTCTGGTACACGCACGGCTAAAGATCTTACACGAATAATCCATTTCAAGTTTTACGCAAACGCGTTGTATTTGAATCAATATTTTGAATATTAAAAAAAGAAAAAGAAATTAAAATGTTAGTTACAACGCTAATAGAATAAAAAATTTTAATAACATAATGAGGACTTTTAAAAATTTGAAAAATGTCATTAAGAAAAGGAAAGAAGGAAGGAAAAGGGAAAATATTCGCTAAAGAAAGGAGATAGAGTAGAGGAGGTACAGGAGAGGTGAGAGAGAGGGAGGGGGGGAGAAAAGAGCAAGTAGCAGCGCGAGAGAAGAGAAGTCTCATCGCTCGGTAGCGCGGCGGGGGTTTAAAACGGCCGCGGCGGCCTCGTATTTTAACAATAATCTCGGCGATTGCTCGTTCTGCCTGGCGTTGTCTGAGCGTGTAATATTCAAACACACACACAGTGAGCGAGCGAGACCGAGCAAGCAAGAGAGAGAGAGAGAGAGAGAGAGAGAGAGAGAGAAAGGCGTAGGAGGGGGTCGGAGGTCGGTAGCGTGCGGTGATCCTCTTATCTCGGCTGAAATTAAAGCCAGTCTCTATCTCGTCTCGGTTTTAAGTGCCCTGCGCTAAAGTCACTCGAGAGCGGCTCATCCTGCCCAGGGAGCGCCAGCAGCTACTCGCTGCCCCTCCCGCGAGTCCCTTTCTTCTCTCTCTCTCTCTCCCTCGCGTCACGTCTGCCGCGTCCTCGTGCGGCTTGCACGTACGTAAACCGACGCCGGGAGGAAAGAGGCTATGAGAGCAGGGGGAGGATGCGATCCGCGAACTATACTCGCGTCAGGGGCTGTGAAGCTCGGAGGATCGGCGTATAGCTCGGCCGTCCGGCAGCCTCGGGGGAGGCAGCCAGCTGGAGACGGGGTTGCTGCTGCTGCTGCTGTTGCTACTGCCACCGCTGCAAAAGCTCCGCGCGCGCGCCGGGCCAAGATCGGTCGATGCCGCTCGGCCGTTATTCGGACGACGACACTTCGCTCTCCGGGCGACCTCGCCTCCTCCTACACACCCTTTCCTCCCTCCCTCACGACTCTCTCTCTCTCTCTCTCTCTCTCTGCGCGTGTACGCCTCCTCATCTCCCTCCCCCCCCGCTATCCCTACTGCTACCCCTTCGCGAAACCCTACTCGCCTCTATCTTTTCCTTCCTCCCCGCCGCTCTTCT
Organism: Anagyrus pseudococci; assembly: GCA_030522585.1. Classification (NCBI taxonomy): domain Eukaryota; kingdom Metazoa; phylum Arthropoda; class Insecta; order Hymenoptera; family Encyrtidae; genus Anagyrus; species Anagyrus pseudococci. Next base: position 28,875 of record JAPYYQ010001222.1, read on the forward strand.
TCTCGCTCCGTACGCTATAAACACACATACACCCGCGCGCCCGTCCCTTTCTCATCTCCCTGCTTCTCTCGCCTCTGCTCTTCTCTGCCTTCCTCCCTGGCTTTAGCATCCGCTTGTTCTCCAACTCCCCCTTGCTTCGCTTAGATTCAACCACTCTCTCACGGGCGTATGTGCTGGGGTTAGCCTACTCCTTTGCGCCTATCACTCTCCTTATATACGCACTCGCTTCGGCATCGGCTTCTGCTGTACTCTATAGCAACGGCTGTCGGCTCTTTGCCTCTCGTATCTTGCGCTTTTGTTTATTCAATTTCGTCGATTATCAAGATTTTTCAGAGCTTTTCATTAAAAAATCCTGTGGTTTTGGAATTTACAACACTAGAAGAGAATTTTTACGCGCATATTTCTTGACAATTTGTTTGTGGTTATTTTTTAAATTTAATTATTCAGTTTATCGCCCGCTAAAATAATGCCTGCTTATTCGTTTTTTTTTGTCTTTGTAAATAACAAATTGATTAAAATTTTAAAGTGAAAAAGCACGAATTTATTAAAGCATAAATAATTCCTTTTAATTAAATCCACGATTAATTATTTGTAGCTGCGGACGCGGCGTTAAAGAAAACAAAAGGAAGCGCGCAAAATTAAATAATAAAAAAAATAAATAAATAAAAAACCGAGCTTATAGCTATCGCAGGGTGGAATTAGTCGAAGATGACGTAACATACTCCAGCCTCATCAATCCTTGCGATTCCGAGATCTGTCAAGATTGCATTGTACGTCGGGGCTTGATCGACGATCAGTAATGATTAATCCTTTCTTAATGAAAGTGCAGCGCTTGATGGTAAAAAACGAAATAATAAGAAATCCGCAATTCTACAACACTCACATACACCTGCACACGTGCAGACCAGCAGGTGTTACGCTTCATCCTTCAACGTGTTTCTACTTACGACTACTCATTATATAAAAAAACTAAAATCAAAATAAACCCATCCGAGCCCATCGTCTTTAAAGCTCGATCGTCTCGGCGACGAGCCATCTCAATAAGTCGCTGTCACGGCAGCGTCAGACTCGGCGCGAAAAACAAAAGGACACGGCGGAAGAAGCTACAGGAGCAAACATGTCGGTGCGACGAGAAGACGCAGCCGGTCGACAGGTCAATCTCAGGGCTGCGCCGACAAGGCCGCACGCGACTGTGGCACGCGTCTGTAAGCGACACTATGATCGAGCGGCGAGCTTTAATCCCCCTTCGCCGACAATGTAAAAGCTGTGATGCGCGAGCAAACAAGAGCTCTGTAGTGAGAAAGGCATGACAGAAAGCCGCCTCAAGCGTGTGTCTGATTCGCGGGAATTCGAGAGTCTGTCGCGCTTCTTTCTGCGACACGGTCTCTTGCTCGTATCGGGTTTTCTCTCTCTTTTTGTCGCCTGATTAGCGCCTATCCATCATTTTGCGCGGAATAAGAGAAGGATTAGCGGTATCAAATCTCGCTCCGACTGATTACCACCTTCTTGCTCGATTTCTTGGATTAGAATTTTTCCGGGGGATTTCTTTTTTTGTTTCGTTCCAACGCGTCGATATTATACTTTGATTGAAAAGATACGTTTATTTTAGCGCGAAGTTTACTGAGACTGGCGAGTGTAAAAATACAAATTATGGACGACCGTATTAATTATATGGATGAATGAAAAAAACAAGCGACAAAGAGAAATATGCGGAAAAATGACGTCGAATAATCCAAGGGAAATTGTGTTATCGCAGTGTATATCGGCGTAAAGAAGACAGCTATACCGCTGGTAGTAGTAGCGGCGGACCAGGCGGCCAAGCTGTACGAGCGAATTTAGGAGAATACGTGTGCAGGACACGGACGGCAGTGGTTACTTGCGAAAGGCTCCGAAAGTCTACTCCCCCTACCCCCCGGTCAACCTGCTTACCAACCCCCCTCGCCCCCCACCACCGTCTATGTACATATACAGGGAGTAAGGTATATAGATCTTGTCGAGAGTCGCCAGTTAAAGACGACGAAGACGGAAGATAAAGCGGAGGCAGGATATGGTCAGCCCCAGACACGATCATCCTCGTATACACGTGTACGCGTATGTGTACACGTATATACATCGATGTAGTACGTAGGAAGGAGCTAGCGAGGGTTAACATTTAAGGGACGAGAGAGGCTGGACATCGGCTGGCCGGTGAACGGGGGAGGATGGGGGTACAGCGGGACCGAGCTCGACTGGGACGTGGGGGGAGGGGGGCGGGCGGTAGCGAAGGTCCGGGGAATATTGAGCCGGTCCGTTAATGTTTATAACGACGTTAGTCGCCGAGGAGTATGAGGCCGGCAGCGCGCGTTCCCGGCCAGCAGTCCCCAGCTTCGCTCTCTCTCTCACTCTCTCTCTTCTCTCTTTGGCTTCCTCCCCGCCTTTGCGCGAGCGTACATACGGCGGCTGCACACACGCGCGCGCGCTCGCGCGAAAACTCGCTGCCATAAGCGCGCCCGTGTGTATGTAGAGCACGTACAATCGGGCCCGGCGCGTCTTCCCTTCGACGACGACGAGGACGATGACGAGGAGAAAGAGGACGAGTAGACCGAGACACGGGGGGTATATACCGGGGGGGGGAGAGGAGAGAAAAGGGGTGGCTACCGTATACGCATCCTCTCTCTCTACCTCAGCGGGGCTGTGTGTGTGGATCCGCGCGCGTGTGTGTGTGTTAGCGCGCGCCGCCCTGTCTAATCGATGCCGCCGCCACCGCCGCGGCGTGCGCTCCCGAGCCGCTGGCTATTACGCACCTTAATGTCCGCCTCTCCTCCCGCGGCGCCCCCCCGGCGGCCTCGCTCCCACCCGGCTCGACTCCTTCCCCCCGGCGCTTGGGCTCTTCTTGCCGTGGCAAGCTACTCCTCGGCCGGCAGCTCTTTCGCTCCGTATCCGGCGGGCGCGAGAGAAGGAGCGCCGCGGGAGAGAGTCGGCCATGACACGTGTCAATCTACCGCAGACGGGAGCGATCGATACCCCGGACGGACCTCGAGAATACCACCACCAGCCGGCACCCCCGCCTGGTAGCCCCCGCCGCCCGCGCTATGCCACCCCTCGAGGCCGCCCCGAGGCGCGCACTTGCCCCCGAGTATTGCTCTCCTCCGCTTCTCCTCCTCCTCATCCCAAAGCTCTACTGCCTCCTTCTCCTTTCCTACGGGCATTACTTTTTATGGGTCTGGCGCAGCCCCTCGCCTCCTCCCTCTCTCCGCCCCGGCCCTCCGCTCGTTCTCGAGCTTTCTCTCTGCTCGGCTTGCTCACCAGCCACCCCCTATCCTACTTCCTCGCCCAGCCACCTTTTCCCACCCACTTCGTCACCCTTCACCTACGCGTCTTCTCTCTCTCTCTCTTTGCCTGATTTCCTTTCTGCAACCTCTCCTAAGGCGTCTGTATCAACAGTATATGCTAACGTCTTCTTTTTCGATTGTTTGTCTTATTGTTTATACTGTTTACATGCTTAATTTTATTTTCTTTTTTATTTTCCCAGAGTATCGTTGTTTTTTTATGAAAATTCGTTAAACACATTGTATAACTTTTAGCAAATGTATAGTAAAGGATTATCTAATCCTTCAACTTTGCTCATTACATGTCGTTCCTCTTTAATCTTCAACGTTAAAGACCCTCATCGTTCAGAAATCAATCCGACCCATATTAAATCAAAGTCCAAACTGAAAGTTATAAAATGTAAAACAGTTAAGGCCGATTAAAAATATGTCCAAACTATCGAGAACATTGTTAGCTCGAGTCGGAGTCGATTGGGAAAGGGGGGAAAGGGTCGCGGTTCTCGAGACTCGTGGTATATATCGCGTGTGCCGTGTGCGTCGCTTTCTCTCTCTCTCTCTCTCTCTCTCTCTCTCTCTCTCTCTCTCTCTCTCTCTCGCTCTCCGGCACGGCGCAACGCACTGCGGAGACACTTTTCTCCCGGAGAATGGACCGCAGTGCGGCATTTCAACCGAGCTCTCTCTCTCTCTCTCTCTTCCGCGCGAGCGCGGATATATATATACTGATTGTGCGGCTCCTTCGGCCCCTCCCCCCACCTACAGACACACATAGCGTTCTTCGACTGTACTATCTCTCGTAGTCTCTTCCGTGACTTGGAATTGATAGATCGCTCGACAGTTTTTTGGACAGCGCAGAAAGAAGTTGAGGCGGTAGTAGGAGGAGCAGCGCTGAGAGAGCGTCGTCATCGCGTCTGCGGTTAAAGGCGGCGACTCTGTAAATCAAGCGCGCGACCGGCAGAAGTTTTGTTTAATTTCTGAGAAGCCGAACTTATTGCGCGCGAGCCTTGGATTTACGATGCAATAACCCCTGAGTTATGTACGATTGATCGAAGCCTCGGCTACTTTTCGGGGGACGTTATAAACTCGCCCCCCCGCCCCGCAAAACTCGCGCGTTTCTTTTGCTTTTGATCTCCTACCCCTTCGTCTTTCTATACGCGTATGGCTTTATAAATGTCGTAAAAGCTTCTATTAAATAACCGATAAAAAAAAAATTATAAGGAAAAGGAAAATTATTTGAAAAAGGGTTTCGGGGGCTGTGGGCAGAGTCACCTCAAAGGGTATATTTTTTCATGCTATTAGCGCTAAATATAAAGTTTCTTACGAAATGCCGTTCAATATGGGCTACCGATTGATCTTAATGAGCTGGGGGTTTGTTTATTTGGGCCTATTGAAAAAAAAAAAATAAGGAAAATAAGAGAGCGATTCAAGTCGTCAAAGCCGAATAAACAAAAATTTATACAGGCGCGCCCCGGCAATACAGCTCGGCGGGCTAATTAAACGCAGCTGATATCGGCGCGCTCGCGGAGAGTCTTAAGAATCGGCAACTTTCTCCTCAAAAGTCCCTTAACAGCAGCTTAACGTCGATTGACTAAAACGCTCGTATAATAGCCGACGATAGCAAAAGAGAAAGAGAGAGAGAGAAAAAAAGTCGGGCCGAAAGTTCTCTCGCAGAACTAACTGAAGATCGAGCAAAAAAAAAGAAGGGTCGCGGAGGGGTGGGCTAGAGCGAAAGAGTTCGGGGGAGAGGGTGGAGAGGGTATACGCTCGACTGCATCACCTGGATATATCTCGGCAATTCTTTTTTCATTTCCCTCCCGTGTATCCCGTATTTATTCCACTCCCTTTCCCACTATTGTCCTTTCTTATTTTACCTCCTCCCTCCTGCCGGCACGTATAGCTCCTCCGGAGCCTCTCATTTTCCCTCGGCTTGGCCCTCGTCCTTTCCTCCTCTCCCGGCGTCTGTTTGCCTCTCTTTCTCTCTCCTCTCGCGTTTCCTCTACTTCGCTCTTGCTCTTTCTCGTCGATCGGCCCGTTAAACTTTTATTCGACCTAACGAGCGCATTACGCTTAATTTATACGGGCAGAGAGGGAGAGAGAGAGAGAGAGCGCAGTTGGGGCATCGGGCTTTTCGCGTTTCCTGCCGTAATTTCTCGGGACGCTGCATGCCGTGGAAGGGCGGGGGGTAGAATAGGAGCGCGAGAAGTGTATATAATGCTCCTGAGAAGACGGAGGAGAGGGCTAGGGTAGAAGAGGACGATTATACGGATGCGGGATTGTCGCAGATAAGCAACCGCGAGGACTCCAGCGTGTGCAACGCTTGAGGTCAAGGCATAAGTCTCTCGCTCTCTCTCTCTCTTACTCTTTTGGTGCGGTGCGCTCGGCGCAAAAGTGCTACTCATTACGGACATTGAATATTTATTGCGAAAAATATTCCTCGAGCTCAGAGCGCGCGCTGCCCCTGCGGGGTTATATGCCCTCTCGGTCTCTCTCTCTTGCGCGCGCGCACGCTTGTTTAATGTAACGCGATAAGATGATGCACGATAATGCGACAGCGATAAAACACGTTGTAATGAATATTCATTATTCTTCTGCCCCGGCACACCAACGAGCTTTTATTTTTCACCCGTGCCTCCGCGACACACTCGCCTCTTACCCTAACGCCTCTGCCATATACTCTATACGTTATAACTCGAGCGCGGCTCTCGTTATTATTTGCTGAATCTGTACAGGCGACGATGAATTATTAGTGGAGACGACCGAACGTTGGCCGATCGTTTCGGCGATGCGTCTTAATTCGGGATTTTAGAGAGCTCTTGGAGAATTTTGGATTTTCATCGATCGCGTAAGGATTTTTCAATCAAACGCTTAACTCGAAATTATTCAATTGCACCGTATCCGACTCGTCAATTGGAATAATTGAAAAATTCAAAAAACACGTTGATATAACCATAGGTTACAGTAGTGGGTACGACTCGCTGGAAAATCATGCGCGATACACAGGGCGCGAATAATGTCGTGCGGTGCGCGCGCGACCGAGCGTTTTATATCGTATTATCGATCTCGACTCGGCGACTTTCAAGAGTAAAAGACCGAGAGGGGGGACGGGGGGGAGTGCCTGTAAGTCCCCGAGTCAAACGAATTAATCCGGCATTGATTTGTTTAAGTTCCAGCGTCATAACTCACCGCACGCGGGCGAGCGTGGCGGCCGAGCAACCGGGCGCGCGTGATGTGGGAAAGCCGCGAGTGCGCCTCCTGCGCTCTCCTCCGCCTTTCCTCCCCGCCCCACGTCCTCTCGATATCCGCGCCCGCGAGCTCATACGCCGTGGGGGGATATATATTGCGGGCGCGCGAGCTTGCTTGCGCTCTCTAGCTCGAATGTATATAAGGGGGCGGGGGGGGGAGGCAGGGTACATTTAGCGCGATAAATTTCCAGATTGACGCGATATAACGCATTCTGCCATAATAAAATTATGTACTTCTCTTATTATTATTCGTGTGTACGCGAGAGCATCTCTCACCCCATCCCCCTCCAGCTCGCTCGAGCTATATATCTCATCGGCGCTTGCTCTTGCACTTCTCTCTCTCTCTCTTTCTCTCTATACGCTTATGTACGCCCGTTATCGACTCTGCCCTTGCCCGCGACTCGAGTTTCTTGCTTTTTCATTCAACTTTTTCTTCTTCCTCCTCTCCTTCGTCTTCTTCTTCTTTTCAATTCCTTTGATTTTTCGCATTCGCGTGCTCTTGTACCTGTCACTCTAGCGGATTTTTGTGGAAGCACGCGGGCAAACTTGATTTTACATTGAATAGATCTACAGCTTTAAATTGATATTGCGAGAAATGCAAGCTTATAGAAAGCTGTGTTACTTTACAATACTATTACTTTATCTTAAACTATAAATTTGAAATATTTTTTTGCAAATTCTCCAGATACAAACAGACAAGAATCGTTGAACAGAAACATATTACTATTCAATCAACGCAATCATTCCCAATAGCTCATGGAGTTCCAAACAGCTGTAACCTATCATCTTTATAATCTTACCTTTTCCATACACTCGTACGCGTCCTAATAAAAATTCGTCGTGTAGACCTTAGTTCGAAGGAAGAGAAAAAAAAGGTGCATGCCCAGGTTAACAGAGGGAAGGGAGGGGGGCCTCATAGGGGCTCGGAGTCGGTCGCATATATATCGTGGCCCGTCAATCTCGCGGAATTTATCGGGGCGCAATGCCGCGATTTATGCGACTCGCCCAATTACAAAGTATCCACAGGCCGCACTGACGGGCCTACGTGTGTCCTCGAACAAGCTCCGCTGCTCCCGCATATGTGTGCGCGCCGCGTGCCGATGCCAGCGATTCCTGTACTTCCCCCCCCCCCCAGCTCCGATATCACCTTCCCCGCGCGCGCGGCTCCTTTTTAATTTAGCGCGTTCCTCGTCAGCCAAAGTCGCGCGATCCGAAGATAAGCCACCTCGACTGCTTAAAGCTACGGGGGATCACCGAGGGGTGGGGGGGAGGTTCAGGGGCGTTTGCCAGCTTCGACGCGCGTCCATACGCACACGCGTTCGCCGGCGGAAAAAAAAGGTCGGACGAGTTGGGCGAGATTAGAACGGCTGGCCGTTGGTACTACGCGTGTAAGCTGCTTATCTATATGCTACTCTCCGAGCGAAAGTAGCAGCAAGGAGCTCCGTAACCGTGATACTCGACCAATCTTTCATCTCTCCTCTCTGCCTGATGTATTTAAATGTAACCCGACGAGATGTTTGCCTGTGTGTGTATGTGTATGTAATACCGTACGGGAAATGCGTTCAGGAGGGAAGTTTGATACAAGCGAAACTATTCTTTTTCGTTCGTGATTTTTGCGTTCTCGACTTTCGCACAATGGAGAGCATTCAAAGTACCCGGGATTTCCAGGGAAAACGCTTGGGACTTGTGGGCGCGCGGTATAGAAAGGCAAGGACGTGAAAGTGAAAGCGCATTTAATCACCCGGGACTCGATACCATCTTTGTCGCATAGCTTGACCTTGTTTCCTTCTTTTTTTTTCTTTTCCCTCATTTTCTTTTTTCTTCCTTTTTTTTTTTAACGTTGCAGCCGAAATTTTAGGCATCAAACACGTGCATCGCGTCATTTTCAAATTTTACATAAGGACACGTCATGCTGGGAGGCCTTGAAAGCCACGGCGCAAAAGTCGAGCAAACGTCGATTGACCACGAGCATTCCGGGGCCCCCGGGAAAATGGAAACTCGAAGAAAGCATAAAAGAAAGCGACGGCTATTTAGTCCCTTTTGCTCAATAAAACCTTAGGTCATTTTCTAACGGGATCTCTTGACGTTTTGCACACTGAGAAAAGTGTTATAATAAAAATTGTTAAAAATGTAACAAAAATTACTATTTTTTTTAGTAAAGTGGAGATCCACTCGGCATATAGTAAAA
>JAPYYQ010001223.1:0-40731 GCA_030522585.1 Anagyrus pseudococci
TATATATATATATATATATATATATATATATATATATATATATATATACGCCACGTGTACCAGGATGATGAAAGGGGAGGAAGCTGCGCGACGGATTTCAGCCTGCCTGCTATGGGAGTGTGGCTCTCGCGACTTGACCACATAGACCCGGGACCCAGTCTCGGATGAATGGGCCCGTGGTGACTGGAAGAGCGACGGGCAGATGCACCGGATACGGGATCGTTGATCCGCGTGCAGAACTGCCTCTCTCTCTCTCTCTCCCTCGGCGACTCAAAGCGACCGCTGGGTTTTTTTCAGGAGCCGTCAGGTGTCGACGCATCACACCGCAATCTTTTCGGACTCTCTGCCCTTCTTTTTTTTTCCTTACCAGGGGGACCCCTTCTTTTCGGAACCCTTTCCGTAAGGACCGAGCCGGTATTATTGTGCCTTTTCGAGCGGTCGAAAAAGTGGATGCCGATGATGAGAAAGACGAGGGCTAGGACACGATGAAACTACGTTATTCTCAGCCGAGGAAGGATCAATTTATTTTTTAGCTATTTCGTCACTTACGGATACAGAGGAAGAGGACGCTGCCGGGGGGGAAAGGGGTTAAAGTTTGGCAGTGGACGAAGCACAAAGAAAAAGGAGGTTGGAGGAGGGAAAAGAGGGGTAAAGCTCGTTCTTAATGAAAAGAATAATGAAGGTATTCATGAGTGGAGTCAGATATTTTATTCGAGCGAGAGAGTGGAACGGTGTGAATACCCGCGGGGGACACTGGGCGGAGAAAAACAAGAAGAGCTCCGATCGAACGATATGCTGTTCGGTATAGCGGGTGGCTAGAGAGGGAGCGAGGGGGGAGGAAGAGCCTCCAGCCGTGCGCGTACGTCCGCCGTCGCGTGGGAGTGCGCTCGATTGCGCAACTAGCACACGCCAGGGTCGTCGAATTATCCATTCGTCTGCTGCGAGAGAGAGAGAGAGAGAGAGAGAGAGAGAGAGAGAGAGCCGGCTACGGAAGAAGCGCCACGCGTTCCCCGAACCGACTCCTCGCGCGCGGCTTATCTTCTTTGGATCGCCGAAAGGCGGGGGAGGCGCGCGCGTTGCAAATGCAAATTGCATCACGCGCGCAACCTCCTGGAATTTCAATCTCTAGACGTGCTCGGTCTTTCGCGCGAATCGGCCTTTTTTACAATTCCGATATATACCTAGCGCGACTAAGACACCGTATAATCGGTTACGCGCGGGTGGCTCTTTCTTTCTTTTTCTTTTCTGCTTCCTCTTCGACACACTCCCACCCCCTTGTTTTTCAGTCGACTCTGGCTTTTCTAACCGAAGATCCGGCGGGAGATTATTTTTCGCAGGGCTTTGTCATTAGATTTTTCGGTGAGCGTATACGCTATTTAGGGGACGACTCGGCCTTCGATCGTCGATTAAGCGTTGGTGGATTCTTATTAGCCGCTGGCTTGACAAATTTCATTTAAATCGGCTCCAGAGGAAATTTAGACTGGCTGCTGGTTCACTGACTAATTTATTAGAATCTCGTTACGCGGCTTTTGGTTACGAAAGAGGCTGGAAACGAGTTATTTGTTTGTTGCGACAGAATCGTCTTAAAACTCGGCGATAATCGATTCTGGCTTTATTTCGTTTCATTAATATTAATGTAAAAAAGAAATGTACTACACCTTCCGTGCAATTAACTCGAGGGCATTTTGTATGAAGTTTATTCCTTAGCGTTGCTTTGGAAAGATCCCTTTTGAGAAGGGAGTCGCGGTTATTGGCAAAAAATAAGATCCTCTTCGCCTCGTTGGTCGTTTAATACAGTAGCAATAAAAAGGAAGCAGCACGAGAGGAGTTTCGGATTTCGAAGCGATACTACCGTCGACGGCTGGCCGACGGGCAGAGGAGGACTCGTCGATATTGTAACAGGAGAGCTGAAATAATAGCCTACTTATTTTATCCTCAAAGTCATTGATCAAGCCATGTAATCGATCCCCGAAATCGAATGCTTCTCGTATTTACCAAAAATGAAAAGATAATTGTGACTCCAGAAGCTGAGAATCAAATCTGAATATACTGCTGAGAGATTGTATTACTTTGCAAAGATTTGTTACGCATATCCAACTCATGGGATTTACACGAATATAATACGATGTTTGTTTACACGACCAATAGTTGATCGATTTACTTTGACTAAATAAGAAAAGCTTTACAAAAAAATCTAGGGAAAACCATGAAATTCTTTACAGTCTTTTCTTTACAGTGTTTTCCATTTTTTAATACACAATCATCGAAAATTTAATCACTTAAACTCATATTGTCTTTTCTACGGTAATATAATCAATTTTACAATTTAAAATAATTAATATTATTGGATCTATACAAAATTTTAAAAGAAACGAAGAGTCTGATATAGAAAAGGAATTTGCAGTGTACAAGCTGTATCAGAGCGCAAAAAACGGGGATTATGCAGAGAAAAACGATTATACTCGTCTCTGTTACCAGAAAGAAAGAAGGAAAGAGGGTGTGCTTACGTTTAAGAGCGCGCTCGTGTGTTGTGAGTGTGTGCTTGAGAGAGAAAGGAGTAAAACCAAACAACAACAATTTAATTCGCCGAGGCGGCATTATTTATTTTGGTACGTCTAGACGCCAGATTGTCTGTCCCCGTCTGCGGGCACTTGCGGCTTGTCGCGTCTGCTGCTGCTCCTCCTCCTTTTCCTCCTACTTCTCCTGTTCCTCTCCCTTCGTTGTCATCGTCGTTCCCGAAGCGTGTGCCCGCAGACACGATCGGCTTGTATACGTGTATACGTGCACACATTGAGCCGCCGATAGCCGCAGACAGTCAGACATGACGTCAGCAGCGACGACATCCTCGTCGGCCCCGCACGACTTGTAGCACAGCCAGTAGTAGCGTCGTAGTCGTCGTCGTCGTCGTCGTCGTCGTCGTCGTCGTCGTCGCAGCCCGCGGCGGTTAGACTTTTAGGTCAAATTGCACGTGTACGTACGCATATATACGTGCACGGGGACCAAGGCAAGGGTGTGGGTTTTTTTACGAACGGCGAAATTACCGTGGCCCAGAGGGCCAACTTGAACGAGGGACGAGCATGGGGGAGGGAAAAGAGAGAAAGAGAGAGAAAGAGGGAGGCCTGGCGAAATCGCGACGTCACTTGTTGCTTTTCTTACGTGTTTGTCATTAGGGGCCCTCTCGTTGGGCTCGTTAAAAAAATTTGAATCTTTCGCACACCTCCTCTCTCTCTCTCTCTCTCTCTCTCTCTCTCTCTCTCTCTCTCTCTCTCTCTCTCTCTCTCTCTCTCTCCCCCCCCCGCGCGCCTTTGCTCGTGTCCCCGCGTGATTTGCGGGGGGGGTGAGGGGGGGGGGGCGGGGGGGCGCGGACGCACGCTAAGTGTCCGGGGAGCTTTTTTCCCTCCTGGCTTACCTTACTGCGCCGCTGCTCTCTTCTCCACCTCTGCTTGCAATAACTGCGCAAAGAGCTTAAATTTTCGCCAAGGTGCACACACGACTCTGCCCGAGACGTGAGAAAAATAGTTGCGCTTGATCGCGCCAAGAAATGACTCTGCACTTACTGTAATGTGTAATTAGCTCGATTTCTGTCCGTCCCCCCACCACCTCAGCCTTGAACGTTGAGTAGACGCAATTAAAAGCTGGGTATTTCGCGCACACCTATACATACACCGGTTTATCAACTGTTTTTGAAAACTGCTATAGAGCCGCGTAAAAATGAACGTCAACCGTTAAGCGGCAATTTGCCCGGGATATAAGATGACTTTTCGGACTAAACCATATCCAGCCTCGTCCTCGAAGCGACAACAAATGTCAAGCAAGTTCCTTATATACGCTTCGCATTCCACAGCAGGCGTTCGTCGTGAATTCGAAGGCAAGCGTGCTTTTCGCGGAAACGATGAATTCGTTGGCTAGAAATGCGAGCGCGCTCGCAAACAGACGGAAATGCAAGGCAATACACTGACTGATTCGTTGCCCGTGACTATTTATTTGCCCTCCCGAGACTCCTAGTCTTTCACCCTTATACGGATTTTATAGTAGATCGAGATTTTGCTAGTCTCGTATAGGAGAGATAGAGAAAGAGAAGGGGCTTCATTTAAATTATTGTTCTCCGTTGCGTGCAAATCCGTCTTCCGCATTCCCGAGGATAACGAAGGCTCGTTGGGCTGCAGCTGATGCTAGCGGTCAGCGTGCTCGTTTGACATACATTTTCGAGCCCCCACGCGAGACGAGGCGGCTGTCTTGTGTACATACATCCCTCCCTCCCCAGGCTGAATCGCGAATTATTTACGATGCGGATCTCGATGTTTTCCCGACTCCGCAAAGGGGTACGACTAAATCAATCACTGCTGCTTCGGCTAGAGGATAACGTGGAATAACGTTTGCGCAAAAGCCTCGTCTTAGCTTATCACATTTGTTTGTTGAAATTTCGCGCGAGATAGTTTATCTTCGAATCGTGCCAATTCGGAATGTTATTTCGTATCGACAAATAATACATTATACTTTTTTCCTAATCTCATCTTTACTCAGCTACGGATAAGATAATAAAATTTGCAAAACTCATCGGATAATCTTTCGTCTGTGCAAAAAGACAGTGTTAACCGAATAAAATTTACGTCACGGATAAAAGCTCGATCGATCGTGTTTGTCTTTGTGACGTTTGATATTGAAGATACTGAGAAGTTCACGCGTCTTATCAGTCGCAGAAATTATTATCTCCGAGAGCGACTATACGAGACGAGTCGGGCAGGAACTGATAAATTATATTTTAAACATAATTTATAATTGAATCCATAGGTCGGTGTCTCTATGAGCAATGCACGAGTTAAAGCGGAAACGTGTACTAGCCTCCCATTCATATCCTCGAATCATTGTTTCGTAGACAAATATAAAGTGGGGTGAGAGCCGGCAAAAAGAAAAAATTAACTCTCGGGTCAGCGACCCGGCTCTCTGCTATCACGATTAGCCTAGTCTACGTCCTAGTAGTAGGCTAATCGTGATAAGAGTCGCAGCCTGCATGATATTCACCGCTCGTCAGTAGTAGTGGACGCTGGATGTGTATGTACAGACAGACATAAACGACGACCCGACGGACATAACAGGTTCCGAGAGCAATCGAATTCTTTAACCCAATTTTCACGAGTAGGTCCACGTGCCGGCGTGCGTGCAATTTGTGCGCCGAGGGGCAATAATCCCCCCCCCTCTCCCTCCTCCGTCTCCCCGTCCGACCTTATACATACGAATATGCCAGATTTATGAGTCTCGCCGAAAGCGGAAGTCTCTAAGTCTACGCCATTGAATTCGCACGCATAGGCACTTAGCCAGACCTTGAGCCACCAGATTAACCATTATAATTCGAGCTGATCCTATACACTCGTCCCAGCCATCGAGATTACAAGATGACTTCTTTAAATATACGAATTTCCTCTAGACCAGTCTGTATCAAAATTAAAATTCGCGTTAAATCACGAAAAAAAATGAAGGTGGTACAAAGCTCTCGGACACGGCGATACGCCAGAAAATGAAAAAGGAGGTGGGATAGTGGGTAAGAGAAAAAGCCCGGGAGCGCGGAGAGATCTCGTCTCTCGGTGATTCGATCCCCCTCTCGTGCACGAGAGATCATCGATTACGTTCCATCGAAAACACCTCATATGCAGAGGAGAGAAAGAGAAAAAAAAGAGTCTCTACGGCCCAGCCAAAACAGCAGCCAGACCAGCTACCGCTCTTTCCAGACCAATCAAATAAAAGACTTCTCCTCCAATGTCGTCTCTTTCTCTCTCTCTCTCTCTCTCTCTCTCTCTCTCTCTCTCTCTCCTCTTTCTCTTACGTTCCTATCGCGTCTCATCCTCCACGCGGAATCGAGTTTATACTTGCGTGCGTATACCAACTGCTCTCTCTCTCTCTCTCTCTCTCTCTCTCTCTCTCGCTCTTTCTCTCCCTCTTTCTCCTGTGCCACTATATACGCGCAGAGGGTCGCGCACGTGTGCGTACAGAGAGGCTGTTTTATTAAAAGCGATACATTATGATTCAAAAGATCATATCTTACGAATCGTCTAGACGGCCGCGTGGAGAAAGAGAGGGATAGTCTATAAAGTCCGCGGGCAGCCCTCCCGGCCACGCGCGTTACAACACCATCACCCAGAAGGAAGAAGAAGAAGAAGAAGTAGGAGGATGAGAGCTGAAGCAGGAGAAGGAGGAGATTGCCCGCGCGCCTCTCCTTTCTCTATATCTCATTCGCGTCTCGTCGCGCGATACCTTCCCTTTTTTCTACGTCTCTTCTCTTGCTCGATCCCCCTCCTACTTCTGTCTCTTCCCCACTCTCCGTCGGTCGTTATTATATATCCTTTGGCTGTCCTTCTTTTTACTGTCGCGCTCACATACGTGCGAATATATCAGCCTGCGGAGAGAAAAAGAGAGAAAGAGAGAGAGAGAGAGAGAACTTGATTATTCGGAGAGTACCAGTAGCTTGATGGATTTCGACAGTTTTTACCTTGTTCTGCTTTTTCTTCTTTTATTTTTCGAAAATTAAAGAGCCAAGTAGGCAACTTGCACTAGGACTCGTGTCTGTGTAGGTGTATAATGAAATCGAAAAATTTGAGGGGCGAGCGCGAGTGTTTTTAAGAGAATAGACCGGATTCTTTGGCTAGGCTGTAAAACGTGAAATGAAAGAAAAAAAACGAAGAACAAGGAAAAAAAGTGCAGCAGCGTTTTCTGGCTATTTGAATTTAAATGTAGAGCGAAGATAGAGAGAGAGAGAGAGAGAGAGAGATAAATAAAACGCTCCGGCTGTACAATCAATTAAGAGATAGACAGAAAAAACGATCTCCCCTCAGGGTGGACGAGGAGGGTGTTCTATATAGGCGTGCGGAGAGTATACACAAGAGCGAGGAGAAAGAGAGCAGGCGGCGATAAAGCCTCCGCGTAAAAACGATTCCCTTTTCTCCCTTAACGAGCGAGGGGGTGGATCGGGAGGAGGGTCTTTGGAAAGTGTGATGAGGAGAGGAAGCTGCAGCAGCAGCGACTCGCCGCCATAAAAGTCAAAGGGTATTCTTTCTTGCCTCTCTTTCTCTCGCTCTTCTGCAAATTAATAGAATCTTTTATGGCAGGTGCAGTCTGCAGCCCCGCCGGCGCAGACGGGAAAAAGTAGGCCATTATCGAGCGAATGTTAAAGCTTCTTGAGCGTATATGCCCAGCCTCCGGGGGTCGGAGAGACCGGTAGAGGGGGTGCCAAGCCAGAGGAGAAGGAGGGGGAGGTAGAGGAGTGCTCTGGAAAATCAAAGCCGAGAGAGAGAGAGAGAGAGAGAGAGAGAGAGAGAGAGAGAGAGAGAGAGAGTAAGAGCAGAAGACTGGCTGCAGTGGGCGCGAGACGTAAGAGAAGCTGGCTCGCGCCAGACGATCTTAGAGAAAAGATACTTTGTTGAAATTCAAGGAAGAATTTGAGAAGCTGCCCCAGACGGATAGACATAAAATTTTATGAGAAAAACGACGAACGGGGCGCCGCGGAAAAAAAGACGGACGGACCAGAGCGGTGTCACCGGGGTGGATTACCGAGAATGCTAGAGGGTGGAGATGGGTGAGGCGAGAAAGGGAGAGGACCGTCTGGACTAGCAGGAGGGACAGAGAATTTTGTCACGGCACCGGGCTACGATAGAGGCTCGAAAGAGAGAGAGAGAGAGAGAGAGAGAGAGAGAGAGAGAGATGTACTTGGCTGAGCACAGACACATTTACACGTATAGAGAGATAACGACGAGGGGGTACGTAGGAGGGAAATTCGTCCTGGCCCCTCTCTCTCTTTGACTGACCTCTCCCCTCGGATAATTCTCCCTCCCTTTCTCGGCATGTTCACCTTTCTCTCGTGCACATTTCTACATTCTATCTCTCTCTCCCTAGCTCGTCAGGTCACGCGTTCTGTGTCTCTTGGAATGACCGAGTCGACAGAATTATGCTCGCGAGATAGAAAGAGAGAGAGAGAGAGAGAGAGAGAGAGAGAGAGAGAGAGAGAAAGCATAAGCTCTTGCGGCTGCTGGGCTCAGTCGAGACTCACGACTCGTACGGTGCACATCGCGTTATGCTGTCCCCGTGGCAAATGGTCAAATCAACCGGTCTTGCGATCTATGCAGCTGGCCTGTCATAATATCCCAGGGCCACGCGCAAATGCAGAGTCAAGTAGTGCACGCGAGTCGGGCCGGCCGGGCCGCGCACGCACGTGTGTGAGCAGCGCAGTCGCGGGGAGGGGGCGGTGAAGTGGCACGGCGTGGCGCGCGGTTAAAAACGCAAAATAAACGCGCGAGAAGGAGGTAGGGGCGATGGCGGTGGTGGTGGTGCTGCTGCTGGTGGAGGTGGTGTGGTGAACGCGCGCAGCACGCACGTCAGAGAAAAAGAGAAAGAGAGAGAGAGAGAGAGAGAGAGAGAGAGAGAGAGAGAGAGAGAGAGCAGGCGAAAAGACGAGGAGAAGGAAAAGGAGCTGCGAGTCCTTCTCTTTCTCATCCTGTGCTCGAGTCGTTCCCCGACTGTTGCTACTACTACTACTACTACTCATCCTCCCCACGTGCACCTTTTCTCCAGCTACTCGATCGACGATCGACTGAGCGCGCGAGGGAGAAGGAGCCTGCAAAGAGTGAGCGAGAGGGAGGGAAAGAGACTGGGTAAGAGAGAGAGAGAGAAAGAGAAGGCGGTGTCGGCGGCTAAGAGAGCGACGAAGAGGAGAAAGAGGAAGAGGAGGAGGAGGAGGAGGTGGAGGCTGGAACTAAGAAGAAAAAGAGGGAGGGAGAGACGGAGACACGAGGCGCGCGCGCAAGAGAGATAGCGAGCTGTCTGCAAGCTGTCTGCCCTCGTGTTTACCCTGGCCCCAGGCTTGAGTGAGAGCTGCTGTTGCTGCTGCTGCTCGCCAGAGCGAGTGAGTAAGAGCAGGAGGAAGAGGAGGAGGTGCTGCTGCTGCTGCTGCTGCTGAAGGAGGAGGAGGAGGAGATAGCCACAGGAGAGAGAGAAGAGCGGTGAACCTCCACTCGCGAGAGGCGCGCGCGCAGCCCACTCCGGTTTTTGCCCGCCGAACTTGTTAAAAGAGCACGCGAGCCGCCGAGGGACCAGAGACGACCGATGACTTTTTCGCGCGGTAGATCGTGATACACATCCACCCATATACATACTCCTTCTCGGGCTGCTCCCGGAGTCTAGCCGAGCCCAACGACGACTACGACGACGACTACGCCGGCGACTTGCAACACGCCCTCTTTAGAACGCTAACAGGCCGCCTCTGGCCAAACATGTCGATTACGTGAGTGTCTCGCGATATACCCAACTGCAACGACAACGTGTACCGCCGACAAACATTACCAACGACACTTGCAGACCAGCTTACAGATTGGCGATCTAGTGCCTTTCGTTTCGCCGCCGGAGCAAGAGAGAGAGAGAGAGAGAGAGAGAGAGAGAGAGAGAGAGAGAGAGAGAGACCGGTTCGATTTTGGCACCAGGCTATTTATCGGGCTCTCCCGATTTTATTTTATTTTTTTTTTCTGGATCAAGACCTACCCCTCCTCGTTTGATTGTTTTGTTGGTAATCGAGGATAAATAAAGAGCGACGATGATTAGGCAGATCTTAGTTTGTCTAGTGGTGATATCTGCCGTCTGGCAATGCGCACTGGCGCATCACTTGAGACACCACAACAATGCCGGCGAGGCAAAGTCATCGCAACCGGAAGCGTCTGCGGTCGAGGCTAGCTCGCCGAAGAATCGACGGAGCTTGCAGTTCTACCATCGAAACGGCTCCGACGCTGACCGCGGCAAGATGATGCCCTACAGCTACAAGAAGCTCGACAAGATGATGAATAAGGCTATTCTCCAGATAATCCTTGGCGACTTGCATCCAGCGGACATGCTCCTACTGAAGGCCTTGAACTACACGTTGGAGGATGTGATGAGCATCAGAAAGCACGAACTCTGCCGACTCAAGGAAGCGGAGGCGCTCCAAGCCCGGGAGAAAAAGCTGAAGGAGCAAGAGCTCCCAAGTGCCAAGTACCAAGCAACCTCGATGCATCGACGATCCTCCTCGCATCAGCATAAGAAGCTAAGCCGCGAGAGCAGCATCGAGTCCTATAACAAGCAAGCGGTGTACGACTACGAGAACGGCTTGTCAGCTGCCGCGGCTGCTGCTGTCGCAACGATCGCTGCTAAGCTCGACTACGAGGACTCCAGGGCTAGAGAGGATGCCGAAAAGTCGGGCAGTACGGTTACCGAGGAGAGTCTCCACCAAAAGATGGACAGAGCCATGGAGTCGCACGTGGTATTCAAGATACGCCATGACGATTCGGAGTTCGATTCCGGATCTGACGAGAGGACCAAGAGGATCCTGAAAAACCACCGGGCCAAGACGATCCTGAAGATGAAGAAGCCGATAGACAGTGGCGCGGAGTCAACCTTTCAGAATGTTGAAGCCGACGATAGTCACGTTCATGCCACTGCTTTGTCTGCTACTATAGACAGTAATTTCGAGACGGACGAGGCAACGAGGACGAGCGATCTCGAGGAGTACGACAAACAGTCCAGCTACGAGAATCTCGTGGCCAAGCAGTCCAACAGTCACGAGGAGCTCAACGGCTCGACTCCAGTAGATCTCAGCAACGAGACCAACGGCGCAAGCTCCAGACCGTTGGACGAGGAGCCAGCCACTACCACGTCGACCTTAGCAGCGGACAAGAAGCGGGTTAGCGAGTACGAGGGCCTCGAGTGGGTCGGCGGAGACATTTACAGGGTAGTACCCGAGGCGATGGACACGTTCTTGAATTACGACGACGAGACGCAGACGGACTATGAGAACAACGAGGAGGAGGACTACACCATCAGGCAGGCGCCCACCTTCTCGGACGACCTTCTCAACGATACCTTCGAGTATCAGAACGACGCGGCTGAATCGGCCCTTGCCGACATAGCCGGCAATATCACCGATAGCCAGAACCTGACCTCCGCACAGCGACTGGCTTTGGCTCAGCGAAGAGAGTAAGTTTTTCCTTTACGTATGTTTTTGCCGTTAATAAGTGGGAATACCGTAAGGGTTAAAATTTGCTGTGGTCCGACATTTTTTTAAAACAATTTTCAGGCAAAATTTAAGATTTATTAAAAATAATAAGTACGCGATAGCTTTCGAGTATGGCAGTTGACAAGACGCGTATAAATTATTTTCGGAGTTTCTTAAAATGAACATGTGTGTATGTGAAAGACCGAAATAGTAATTTTGCTTTCGTCTTCTAGCGGAAATTTGACGACAGTTTTCGATAGGTAAGATAAACATTTGAACAAAGAAACTAACGAAAGTTTTATAACACGCTAAATCAGTCCAAATATAATTGTTTTTAACGTTTGTACTGTTTTTAAGAAATAACAAAAATAACATAATTACTCTACAACATAAATGTCTAAACATAGAAAGCCTAAAGCTAAACGAAAAAGCCCGAAAGCGTCGGATCGAGTGAACCCTCATATTTCCGTTTGCACGTTTGGTAAAAAATCGGCGCGTCCCGCGGTGGTACAGGAACGCGCAAATCCGGGCATCATAAAAATACCGCGCGCCTTTCATCGAGTAGGTAAAGTCGCGACTATATACCATTTGCCGTCGGTCATTTCTTTTTAGCATCACCCTCTCCCCTCCTCCTCGTCTCTTTGCGCGAGCGTGTGTCAGAGGCTGCAAGTAAGAGCTGGTAGAAAGAGAGAGAGGGAGAGAGAGAGAGAGAGAGAGAGACCGGTGAGCGCAGCGACTTCCGAGACGAGCGCAGACATCGTTAACGAGGAGACGCTCGTGACTGTTAAATTTAGTAGTACTTGGAGGAGCAGGGGCCAGGGGCGAGGACTGCCACGTGGCGAGGAGAGCGAGTGAAAGATTTTCCAAAAATTCAGCGCTGGCTTCGGCTTTCGCCAATTTACGCGCGAGGAGGAGGAGGAGGTGGAGTAGTCGCGGCCCGAGAGGTCGAAAAACAGATTTCGCAAGGACCCCCTCCGTCGTATAGCTATGCCGTCCGAGAGAGCAGAAGTTATTTTGAAATTTAATGGTTAATTCATTTCGGATAATTCGGGATTTCCGATTCGCCGCCGCTCGACAATAATACATACAAATTGTTCAATAATAATAAAGGTATAGGTTTTTCTGTTAAATATCAATTACGATTCACGTTGGTAATGAATTTTTGCACAAAAACAGGTACACATTAGCGAGCGATTCGGCTAGAAATAGCTTAACGATCCTAATAATTATGCATACCTATTAGGAACAAACCCGATTAATTAGGCTAAATATAAACTTTTCAATTTATCGATCGAATCACTATCGGAAAGGGGTAAAAAGATAGGGGGGGGGAGTGGATTAAAGCAGAAAAAATCGGCAATAGTTTACTTGCAAGTCGCGAACGACCTCCCGACGCTGGAAAAGAAGAAGAAAAAAAAGTAGGTATGCGCAACGAGGAAAGAAGGCGTGCACGTGCTTAATAGATATACCGCTACCGTTCGCATTTTTTGCAGGCCTCTTTTTCTGTATTAATGCATAGCTACTTCACCACCCGCCGCCTCTCTCTCGCTCTCTCCTTCTGTGACTTCTTTTATTTTAACAGTCTAGACGCGAATGGCCGAAGGCAATCGGCCAAGAGCTGATGATTCTTTGAGACTATATACGCGCCAGCTCTTTGCCTTGCAGATTGAAAAATATTTTATCGAGCAAGTTTCGCCGGTAAATAGGGATTAATTATTCTAAATTATAACATCGTATCAAGACAAAAATATTGATAATTAATTGTAATAAAAAAGATTATGAAAAAAAATCGTACACCTAACAGTAATGGCGCAAAAACGATTGAAATTATAAATAAACAGTACAAATCGACAAAAGAATTATTAGGTTTTTATGTAAGGGAGTAGAAAGCCTCTTTAAAAGTAAAACGATGTTTAGTCTCCTGTGCAATCACGCCAAGCTTATGCAATATACGCGCTTGTATTTCACGTGCTGACCTTGCAAAGTCGCATCTCGTTTTATGACTACAACGTTGTGCCAGCGATTAGGGTATTTCCAAATCTCTCTCTCTCTCTCTCTCTCTCTCTCTCTCTCTCTCTCACTCTTTCTCACGCATGCGCTTCATTGCAAACGCAAACGCCAGCGAGAGAAAAAGACGAGCTTGACCGACGCTACGCAGCTCGACGAATTCAATAATCCAATTGGACTAAGCAGTTCGTAAACATCTAGATAAATCAGGGTTTCGACCGGTTCTTTTGAATTACGTCTGACAATGCAATTCAATCAAACGTTATAAACTGAAAATTTATTCAATTTCATCTGGATTAATTTTCCCTCCTAATTTTTTGTGTTGTATAAACAGTCATAAACGATTTAAAAGTAAAAAAAAAGAAAACAGGTAATCATCGTTTACTCTATTTCCTGCTCGTGAAAAAAAAACACTAAAAACTCTCATTCCAATCAGGCGTTTCTTAAAATAGTCCAGCATATACTTTACCAACGAGAGCAAATAAACAAAAAACCAATCAAAGAGAGAGAGAGAGAGAGAGAGAGAGAGAGAGAGAGAGAGATAAACGGAAAAGTCAAACGCTGTTCCGGTCTATCCCATATACATACGAAGGAAGGAGGAAAGAGAAGGCGAGGGGTTGGTTATAGCCGCACAACGATCCCGCGGACGGTCAAGTGGTCTCTGTACATGTACGCGCTGGCAGGCTTGCTCTGCCCTGGGATATATGCTTTTTGTGCTGGCGAAGCGCGTGCGCGAGCGCGCTTGCGGAGGAGAGCTTGTTAGGCTCCCCTGGTTTCCCAGACGGCAGGCAGACGAGGCACGTATGCATCGAGACGTCGTAAAACGCGTGACTTGGACGCCGCCAGATTAACGTGCATGCCATGAGAAACGTCGTAAAGTCTCTCGAAAAAAATCCTCCTCTCCCCCCCCCCCACCACCTCTACCACCATCCACCTCGTCTCGCGCTCATCCTCCTCCTCCTCCTCTTTCCCTTCTGCTTATCTCTCTCTCTCTCTCCTTCCTCCTGGCTCTCTCTTTTACTATCCTCGCCAATTGTTTCTTCTTTTTCTCGATCTCCTTCTCTCTTCCTCTCCTCTGCACAATATATCTTTCTCTACCTGTCAATCTTCTTTTCCACGCTTGCTTCACTTGTCTTTCCCACTCTCACCCCTCCCCGCCGCTTTGTTACTCTTTTTTTTATCTCTAGGCAGAAGGTGGGATAGAAGAAAAAAAATTAGACGAAAGAACATGAGCGTGGGCTTTCTCTCTTTCGCCTCTTTCTAATTGCTGTACTTTTTCTTTACCTTTCTCATCTACATAATCTTTAATTTTTGTTCTCGCACCGAAACAAGGGGCCCGGAGACCACAGAAATTTCAGGCTCAAAAGAGAGAGAGAGAGAGAGAGAGAGAGAGAGAGAGAGAGAGATAGCCGTCTATTAACTTCCTTGCTTCTTTCTGGCTCTTATTTCTTTATCTATTTCGTACCTGACAAAAGCCAAAAGATCTATGCGTCTGTGCGCTCTCAGCTGATGGGATAAACATGGTTATTTATTTTCTAATTATTTATTAGCACAAAGAAAACATCGTGCTTTTAACATTATAATTTCTCTATTTCTTTCCGTTCGCCTCTATTCTCTCTCGCTTGGCCTTCTGCTCTCCTTTATTCCCACATTCTATACACGACGGTGAGCGTTTGCCAGATTATCCAGGGACTTGAAATTTTTACTCGAAAGTCAAACGTCCGAGTTGGCGCTCGTATACGAAAAGCAAAATTGAAATGCGCACCGTGAGATTTTCGTAAAAGCTAGCGTTGAAGTCTCCACTAAGACGCGAATTTTTATTGGTCGACTTTTTTTGCCCACCCCTTTTCATATACGTGCCCAGGACATGGCCACGTGTGAACGAGGAAGAGGGGAGAAGGTTTAGTTTAATTGTCGGATATAAACGGCAAATTGGCAATTTGCGCCGGGCATACATATTTAAATGGGCAATTTTAAATTTAGAGTGAAGAATGCCCCCCTCCGCCTGCTCGCCTATACCGTGTCCAACTATTAGGCATTGAAAAAAAATTTTAATTTTAAGCTTGCAAGAAAATAAGCGCGCCGCATTACCATTCGGTCTCGGGCGCAATAACTCAGGCGAAGAGAAAAAGGATGAAGCGGCAGAAGGAAGACGAAGAAAGAAAGAAGAAGAAGTCGCAGTAGCAGCCCCCTTTCGCGTCCCTCTTTTCTCTCTTTCTCTCTCGACTCGCTCTCTCCCAAAATCGTAAATATACGCGACAAAACGGGCCAGCCGGCCCGACCTCTAACACTTTGTCGACATCGCGTCGACCGGACTGTTGGTGTGTCAGCGCTGGTACAGTGGGGAGGAGGGGCTCGTGTAAAAAAGCCGCGACGTCGTACTAAATCCGAATCGACCCGGCGTCGTCTGGCAGCTGCTACTGCTGCGAGTCTACCGATTTCTTCGTCGCGCTCTCGAGACGCGCGCTCGTCGCGCGAAAGAGCAAAAGAGCCCACTACTACTCTCGAGACTCTCGAAGACCAGGAGGGAAAAGAGAGAGAGAGAGAGAGAGAGAGACGGTCAACGGTCTCGAGATGAGATTCCGGCTCGCCGGCAGCGGAGGGAAATCGGAGACTCTCTCGAGGAAGAGTAAAAAGATTGGGATTTACGCGCGCCGCGAGAGAAAGAGCGAGAGAGCACGATCGCCGGCCCCGAGTCGAGAGGGCTGTGCGGAGGGAGGGCGAGAGGAGCTGGAGGAGGAGGAGGAGGAGGAGGAGGGGACGAGAGGCGCAACCGGGGAGAAGCGACGAGGACGTGCATAAGCCCTGAAGAGCGAAAGAAGGCGCGCCGCCGAGCGGTAATCGCTGTCTCCTCCGTCCCGGTCTAGCCGGCGTCTAGCCGACGACAGATGATTAATGCAAAGTGCCGCACGCGCGAGCGAGCGCAACAGGTACTCCGACCCCACGTACACCTCTCTAGACAAATACACAGCGACTTGCACCCATAGCCGTGCAACCACTATATACCTCACGGCTTATAGCGAGAGCCGCGACTGTGAAAGCCAGCTAGACGACTACTGCCGCGGATAGCTTTGAAAATTTGTCCTTTCTATTTGTTAAGCCTCTCTCCTTTGTATTTTTTTGTTTTCCTCGCAGGCGCGAAACTTGTTGCATAACTTGCGAGCCTCGAGGAAAAGTCGGGATAAATGCGAGTTTGAGAAATGAAAATGGTTAATAGAGTGCTGCTAACGAGAATTTGCGCTTGTACGATCGATGAGTGTCTTTTGAGACTAATACGTAGAAAAGTGAGAGTGTGATTTTGCATAAGGCATGAAGTTTTAATTTGATTCCTATAACTGATATCCATGTAACGGCCATTAAAATTGACTACGCCATTTCGTTTGATTTGAAGATTAACAACAATCGCACGAATAATATCAGGGTGAAATATCAAAACGAGCTTTCTTTTCATTTGCAGCCAGGGGCAAAAGGCAATCGAGGACATAAAACTACGAGTTCTAGCATTGACTGGAAGATTCAATCAGACGCCGAGTAGCAATCAAGTCCAGCAAAGACTAACAATGTTCAGACCTTCTTGTAAGTCGTTGAAAAACAAAAATTTGTAATTCCAAGTGGTCGTTTGAATTATAAAGTTAGAATGAAAGAATTTCCGTCTTTTCTAGGTCAAGTGCCTCGCAATACCGATCCGGAAGCCTGGTCCGATCCGTACTCTATGAACATGCATTTCCAACTGAACCTGACGCCGGGGGAGCACGTGCGTGCGGCGAAATTGAGACTGTTCCAGCTGCCTCAGGACGTTACTACGTCGCCGAGCAGTAGTACTTACGAAGAGGACGAGGAGGACGAGAAGAAAATTAGAGTATCGGTTTACTTATACACGAAATCGCTCAAGAAGCACCGAGGTAATTATCAAATTAGCTTTTAATGCCCTCGGCCGCTTAAGTGCACTGAATATATTAAGCCTCTCAATAAAACTCACTTGCTCGTCCCTTTTTTATTTTTCAATGACTGCCTTTCAACCGTACGATTACACGTGCGCAGGCGCGTAATCATAAATAAAGCCGTTGAAGCAAGAAATAAAAATAAGCTGCATGTGTGTGTGTGTGCGCGCGCGTTAGCGGCACATATCACAGCAGGTCACTTTTAAATTTCCACGCGCGATTAAATATTTTATCGAAGCTTATTCAACGTTAACACGTCAAGCACGGATGGATAATCGTTTATTTTGACGTGCACAGCTGCGAAGAAGAGGCTGATGGACTCGATCGTCACGCCGCTGACGTCGCAAGGCAGCCACTTGGTGCTCGACGTCAGGCAAGCACCGCGATTCTGGAGACCAGGCGGCAGTGGTAACCACGGCTTGCTCGTGCTTGCCGAGGACCAAGACGGCCGTCCTCTCCAGCCGGCGAATTACATCAGAGAACCCTCCTGTCAGCCAGCCACCACAGCAGGCGATGTTGATGAGAAGGCATGTGAGTGTGTGCTCTAACAATACTAACTCCGCTCGGTTTGAACTTTTTTCGTTTTCCTCTCATTTTTTGTCTGTTTTATTTTTCTCCTTTCGCTTCTATATCGCTCTAATTGCACTTTTCTTATTAGTCTCGTAAAATTTCAAGCTATCGAAAATCGACTGATTTTATTGATAATTTTGTCAAGATCTTTCTTCAAGCGTTTCATTCAGATATTAAGAGCAGAATTATCAAAATGAAACGATTAGATAGCGAGTGCAAAGGGGAAGGGAAGAGATATAGAACGCGCCTGGCTACGGCTACGTAACACAATATAATATAAACGCTCGTAACTTTGAGAATGGCCACACGCGCTTTCGCAGCGTTTTTCTATCTCCTCGTATGGACGCGCGAACTCATCGGATTTTTCGCGCGTACAGACGGTACGACGACTACGCTCGCTCCTTCTCTCTCTCTCTCTCTCTCTCTCTCTCTCTCTCTCTCTCTCTCTCTCTCTCTCTTACTCATTCTTTCGCTTTGTTATTTTGAAGCATGACTTTTTTTACCAGTGGCCTCCGCACAGAATAACAACGAGATAAAGTTATCAGTAGCGTTGCTGTACTACGCTTGCATTGAAAATGAGGACTTATTGAATATTGAACGAATTTTTACAAGTCACTCGCTCTTAAGCGAACCAAACGCTTTCGAGAGAGTGTGGCCATTATTTTGACGCCTGCTCTGGCTAAGTTGCCTCGATAATCTTTTAATTTTTCGACGTTTTTTTTTTGCTTTTTTACAGACCAGCGCGTCCCAGCTCTTTTCGTCCGAGCTTGTAGTCGTTACGGTCGGCGGCTCGTGAACGGCAAAGTCGAGATGTACGTCCAGTGCAGGCCATCGCAGAGGCATTGACACATCTTACGCTAAAAATGCGACATGAAGAACATTTTGCAATAATTGGAGGATAATCATATCGCAAAAAAGACCTGTAAACTGCAATAATCTCGGTTCACTCATTGACAATTATTTATTACATTATTAGTATTAATTTAAGGATTATTTAATTATATGAAAAGAAAAACGGAATAACGTCGCTCGATTTAACAACTTTCTAATGATTTTCAAATTATTAATAGGACCATTAATAGTTCAGTTTGTAAGACATCAGCTTTGTTATCCACAGGTCGTGTATACTCAGCTCGATGTCCTTCTACTGAATTATTGCGTAGCACCTGCCAAAGCATTGCTTACTTAACATCTTCAAAAAGCTATAAAAAAATAGTTTTTTTATTTGCAAATTGCCTTATGTTTTTAATTAAAAAAAAAATGAAAATCATTAGCATAATATATAACATCGTAATTCAACATAGTGGTTTAAATTTGCTAAGTTTGAATGATTTTGTTATAAAATAATTTTAAAATTAATACGATACGATGCGATATTTAATGTTTACAAAGTAAAATTTTCATATTATATACGATTCAATAGACGTAGCTTCTTAGAAGTGCCAACACTAAGTTATATTGCGCGTACTAAGAAAAGAAAAATTAAAATAAGGAGAATGTAACAGTATCAATATAGCTTGAAAAAGCAATCGGTCCCGGTTATACTTTTTAGATGCGGTAAGTCACTTAAATTGACACATATGTGAACGACTTAACTTGTCACGTCAACGCAGACTGTTTTGTATTCTAATAAGTTGTAGAGTTAAGAAGCGAACAAACGAATGGATGTTAAAAATTTAATAATTCTTACGAGTTTATTTTTTATCTTCTCGTGTTTTCATATTTAGCATAGAGTTAAGCTCATTTTACGTATATAATAAGCGTTTGATCATTTTGTACATATCATTGATTTTTGTAATTATTTCTTCTTTTTTTGTAAACTTTAAAAAATTTTCCTCTCTAACCATACCACTTCTTCATCTAGATATTTCACTTTATCTCTAAATCAAATTGATACCCTTTGAAAGTGTAGGTCCCAAGCTCAACGACTGATGTAGCCAAATGTAGATAGTAAGCCTGCGTGTGAAACATATATATTTATGATATTTTACAAAAAAAAAAAAAAAATTAAAATCTTTCCTAATAAACGTAGAACTCCGTAAC
Source organism: Anagyrus pseudococci (assembly GCA_030522585.1). Taxonomy (NCBI): domain Eukaryota; kingdom Metazoa; phylum Arthropoda; class Insecta; order Hymenoptera; family Encyrtidae; genus Anagyrus; species Anagyrus pseudococci. Next base: position 19,567 of record JAPYYQ010001223.1, read on the forward strand.
ACTTGTGAACCGCTACTTAAACAAGTAGTTAGTTTAATACATAGATATGTGATGTATATTCACATAGAGCGTTATAATACGTATTTGTAAATAATGTATATTTTGAATTTTCCTTCTGTATTAGACATAAGAAAATAAATGTATGAAACATAAAATATGTTTATCATTAACTCATATTTTTACAAATACAAATTTGTTCAAATGAAAAACGAAAAATAATTTTACGTTTGTTCGTATGTAAAAGATGTAGGTAAATCGAATCCCTACTTAATCAACACTACAGTGAGTAAGTTCGTAACAAAAACTAAGATCGTGGCGCACTCTTGGGGTTGAGGTATAAGTTATTTATACTGCTATTGATAATAACATTTATTTTTTGTATTTTATAAGTCGAGACAAGAAGTATTTAAATAATAACAAGAACTTGTTTGATGAAATATACTAACGACGTGAGAATTGTAGTGTCAATTAAAAAAACCTTGATAGAACTGTAAACATAATTTATCCTTTACCCTCAATTTTCAATGTTATGTAATTAATAATATAAAATTTCGTAGTATTAACATAAAGTCAAATTTTGTAATTGTATTTGTCGTTGTAAATCATACAAATGCATTTGCGTTTGCTAAAAATAGAAAAGTATCTTTAGTTCCCCTAGTCTTATGTAAATTCCACGTGAAACGTAAAAAGTATTTTCCTCGAACTTTGATATCGAACCAGAAAGTGAAAAGAAAAACACGCAAATGCCATTGAAACACTAATATTTATTACTGTGGTTTAACAAAAAACACGAATTACCAAATATAAAATTTATTTGAGAGAATTTTTTTTATAAATTATAAACGAATATAATGCTTAAGGAAAGCAACCACATCACTATTTATTGTTTGATATGTAACTCCTCGTTATACATCAAACAACATGTTTTGCTTCTCTGTTACCCTGGCGTTTTAAAATACCTCCTTCCTTTTCTTTACAATTTTTTTTATTAACAGATTCATTAAAATCGAACAATACTAATTTCAGTCGTACGACCACAAAAAAATCCAATTTATATTTTAATTTCGATCCACCATATGGTCAGCAATTATATTTTTAAGCCGCGCGAAGAGCATGTTTCTTCTCGCGTCTCATTCCGCTTGTAGATCGTTTGAACAACAAAAGCCCGATAAACGCGGCTTGTAGATGCTATCACGATTTTTGAAGGTCGCGCATTTTTTCTTTATTACTTTTTGTTCCCGCTTTAAAAGGCGCTCGCATGTGCCTCCCTTTATTTAGCTCGGCGTACATTTGTCATCCAGGACAACGCGAAGAGTTTCAACATCCGGCTACCTTGCACCCAAATACCCCAGGCTTGACCTTCTACCTGACAAGCACACATGAGTTTTTCGCCTCGAAGTTTTTCCTATAAAAAATTCATCTAAACAGTGCGTCGAGAGGGGGAGAAAGAAGTAGAGAGAGAGAGAGAGAGAGAGAAAGGAAAAATGCCACGATCGGCTTACGCAATAAGAGCGCAGTGTGGCTGGGGCCGTCGGGCAGTCGGGATCTCCCTTAGTCGCAGCAGCCGCACACGTTCTCGGCCGGCATTCGAGTCGCAGCACAAAATCAATCCGGCGCTTGCGTTCAAAAGCCCCGCGCTCCGGACAACAATACTCAGAGAGGAACGAAGACGCGCGCGCGCGCGCTCGTCGTCTGAGGGGAGACACACGCGCGCAGGTACAGCGTCGAAGCCAATAATAGAGCCGCGCCTGTAACCCCTCGGTCGAGTCGTCACAGTCCGAGTTGCTGCTCCTCCGCTGCAGCTCCGACTGTTTTTTTTTTTATTTCTATTCCCGTCCCACGTTCTCCCGCCTAGCCCCTCGCGGGATTTAAGGGCGAAGTAGCGAGCGCCGCATACCGCGTACTTGTGAGCAAGCGCTGCCTCCCCCCCCCCTTGCCTTCCCTCTACTTGGGTCGGTGTGCATGAACGCAGTAGTGTCAGGATGAACGAGAGCGATCTGCATCTCGCTAAAGCGATCGCCGAACTCGACACCGACGATGCGCCGAAGAAGACGCCGATATCGCGGATGCACGACAAGCAGCAAACGTTCAGGTAGGACATGTATAAATATTATTAACAAGCCTTTGTCTCGAGCCCAGCTATACTGCTGCCAAAGCGGATTCGCGTATTATTATACAGCTCGCGGCGCGTGCGGGTTTTTATTCGTATACACGTACGGGACTTTGCGCTCTCTGACGCCAGCGGCGCGTCGTGGCGATGCAGCGAAGATTCCATCGATGTGTTTGCATATACATGGGTCTTTCATGCTTGCACGTGGATTGTATCAATTTGAATTGTTAGTTCTCGTTTTCTTTTTTTTTATGTATTTGTTTACTTAAGACATTTGCTTTAATGACTTTTAAAGGTAATTGATGTAAAATTTATTTTTGGTGTTCTATTCTAACGCGGTGGCGATGATTGTAACGTAGTAATACTTAAAATACAAGAATACATTTAAAAATCGATTTTTAAATAATTATTGTTGGATTTTATACCAGTTTTTTGAATTGAACAATTTAACTTTTATAATTACCGATCTTAAAAACTTTTAATTTGTCAAACTTTTGAAAATTCAATTTTACACAAATTTTTAACAAGGATTTTTACTAGGAATAAAAATTTGAATTGTTTGCATGAGGTGAAAGTAATGTAACTATAGTATTTAATGGTAAGGTCGCGAGTACGTGTTCAAGTTTGGAAAACGCGGCTCCTAAAATCAAGTGCGATGGTGGTGTAATGGTCAGCATAGTTGCCTTCCAAGCAGTTGATCCGGGTTCGATTCCCGGCCATCGCACATTTTTTTTATTTTTTTTTATTGATATTTTATTACTCGAAATAATATTTTTAACGATAATATGTAGTTTTTTTTCATTACTATTCAAATTATTAATAATAGACGTATATTTTAATGACTTGCAAATCGATAAATTTAATATGTTATTGATAGTTTTCGAAATGTATCACTATGATAAACATTTTCCCAAAGCATATATATTATTATAAAATTGTAGCAAACATTATTTTATTTGTAATTTAAATTTTTACGATTTAATTTACTTTATAATCAAAGATTGATGCCAAGGATTAATAAATTGATTTCTAAAAAATAAATCATCAGATCAAATTGTATCTTATAAGAAGTAAATTTATCGCCTACGCCTAGAGCAATTTTTTGCTGGACCATATACATTCTTATCGATTTGTTTTGCGTCATCGTATCGATCTCGATAACTGTCTGTGACATACTATTGATATAAATCCAATTAGAAATGGAAAGCTTTTTTCAAATTAAACTTCCAAAGTAATCTAATCGTTTATATAGATTTTTTTAAATGTATAAAATGTATTGAGCAGTTTTATATTACTCACAAGAAAAAATGATAAAATTAAAAATTATGTATTTGAAACGAAAAATCGAAAGTACTTGACACAAAATTTTTGTTATAACTTGTCGATAAAAATGTTCAGTAAGGGCTTCATAATAAACGCTTATGAAAAAAGTGAGTCAAGGATGTCTTCTTCAATGACATTTCGAAGTTTTCCAAATAGCTAATATGTTAATCAAGATAAAAAAATACTTTAAAAAATAATAAAGATAAAAAAGCTCTAATGGCAAAAAACACGTATAAAAATAAATACAAAGTAAGAACTATGATAAATAATAATATGATGTGTTATTTTTTTCTTTAAAGCAATGTGAGGTCCAGGTTAACAGTCGAGCAAGTGGAACCGCGAAGGTAAAACAGTTTCTGGAATTGATGCTTGTATGCTAGCGCTACTCAGCATGTTTCAGAGTAACTATTTGTGTGTAGAAATGTTGAAACAGTCGATAATGTCACTCCACTTAGTACCCCATGTTTTTATTTAGTCTGGCACAAATAATTTTGTTCTCTCACAGTGTTTGATCTTATTCACGTTTATATTATCTTTGCAAAAAAAATTAGATTAACAATCGATTGATATTTAAATTCAGCGTCTTCAGCTTAATAATGCTGAATTTAAATGTTGAACCCAACATTGTTTTATGCAAAAATAAAATGTTTCTATTCTGTCATGGAAAAACTATTATTTTATTGGCATAATTTCAATAAATATTTTCGTACGGTATGATAATTAAAAAGGACTTCCTGTATCTTAAAAATGTTTGTATGAATATTTGTGTCTGACATTATAGTTTTTAAAGATTGCATTTTTTATTTGAATAATGAGCGTGCTACTACTTTAATGATTTTATAACAGAACTTATCAAATGAAATCCTCGTAATATTCTACTTAACGATAGATAATATCGTTGGATTAACGCCAAATTCTTTTTAGTTAGACATTTAATCATAATTGAAAATTCATAGTTTTTCTTTCGGATCATTACTTATAAAAACTAAAATAAAAACTTCAACATCTTATTAACATTCATACCGTGTTTTGAAATAAATTTATCTTTTTAAAAAAAAAAACCCTGATATTTTAAATCATAGAAATTTGTATTTAACTGTGTGACTGCACATTTTTAGTTTTGTATTCGTTGAACAGGATGAATAAATAATTTACACTTTTATTACGTTTTTTCACAATGGTTGTGCAACAATGAAAGAGAAAGGAATCAAGTATAATTCTTAAAAAAGAAAACCATTCCAAAATCTCGGTTATAGAAATAACCACAAAAATACGTGACACATACTATAGATTGAAGCCAAAGGTTCTTAGTGGCGTTGGAAATAGTGGCGACACGCCCCAATAAAGCCGGTAAATCCAATCGCAGCTACTTAACGTACGTTAGCCTTCGTAATCCAGCCGACAGTGTGCATAAGAATAAATTCAAAATGCGAAACGTGCAGGAGTTGATCAGCGGCCAAATCCCGCGGAGAGAAAGAGAGACACAAGCCGATCTCTCTCATCTCGGCCCTTGCTGTTTTCGCGGCCCCCGAGAGAGGAGCGTCGCAGCATTATTTTCACGTGGCGCATAGCGCGCGTCTCTCGTTTCGGCTTCCGACGAGACGCTAGGGCTGCCAGTCTGGCTGTGCTTATGCCGCCACTGTAAGACCGGGCTCGCGCGAAAGCCGAGCCCGCGCGCGCTTAGTCGCTCGTAGCTCTCAGTGCGATCATGTCGTTGTCGTTGTCGTCGTCCGCCAGCAGTGGCTTTCATTCCCTCGAGGATCTGACCGACTGGTGAGTGCTTTTACTCTTGCACGTCTTTGCGCTTCTCGAGGCGGAGAAAAACAAACTACGACTTTTTGCCGTTTCACGCTCGTCGCGATCTTTTTAATTGGCAGCGATTTAGCGGTAGCTTTGCTCGGAAATATTTTGTTGCCTTTGGGGCACGTGCTGATTAGGCCGCTTTGTTTATTAATGAAAAATTGCGTTATTAAGCGAAATTTTTAGAATGTCAATCGTTGAGAGGTTGAACGACGATATTTTTCAATGACGCGTTTAATTTATAAATTTTTGTTATATCTTTCGTGATTCTCATAAATGCAAAGTGTAATTTTTAAACAACGTCAAACACTAAAACTCCTGTAGAAATGTTGCAACTTTGAATTTATATGCATCGCGACATGAATTGTTCTTTTTGCTAGTGCGCGTTCGTTCGTATAACGCAATTGATCCACTAACATTGAATCGATAAAGTAGGCTGAATTTGTTTACGTTTGTTAAATAGCTCATAGTCTTATTTGCAATACTGTTCGGTCTTTTGAATGTTGATGCTGTAGCTTTACTTATTTATAGACCAATGGTACAAATATACATTAGATGTTAATTATAGTTGAAATTAATATCCTGTAAGAATAGCAAGCTTAAAATGTGCTTGAGCTTTAATAATAATTTGAAACAAGTAATATTTTTTTTTAAATTCTCTTGTAAAAATGTTACGTTTCAAACAATGTCAGAATATGTATTATGGTTTGCAAAACAGTAAGAGAAAATTATTTACGTTTTTGGCGTACGTAAAAAATAGAAAGAATCGTCTATACATAACATACACCCCACAACTTGGATAAAAAAAATAAATTATTTTTAATCAATATTTTATTGATGAGTGTCATCAAATAATCTGTAGACCAGCTTGCCCGAAAGTAGGTCAGAAGGTCGGAATCAAGGAAACAATAAACTACACTTAGAGAATAAGCTGTCGATCCACTATACTTCCTGAAATGTCGTAACCGCTTGGTACAGCTTGACATTATAGCTCTAGAGACAAAAGCTTGAAAAGCACTTTTAAAAAGAACAAAAGAAAAGTTAAAATCTGGCATCGCGCAAGCATTGTTTGCAATGTCAAGCTATCTACCTTAAAATCCCAAATAAAATGCAAATATTATGAAGTTTTGAAGATTTTAAAATAAGATTAGATTGAGACCTAATTATATTATGGTTTTATGAGAATGTTCGTCTAAAAAAAAACCGTTAATTTACAAATCACACCGTGTGCGTTTAATTATATAAAAGCAACTCATCAATAACTAACTGAACAATTCCAAAAACTTGCAATGTCAGTAATTTCATAAGAGCCAAAAAGAGCAAATAACCATAATCACATTTCACAATTTTCACTTTCAAACTACCTCTCGCATTCCACGTTATACGCGCGAGCAAAACAATATTTGTCAAAGAACTGGCCGTTATAATAATCGTCGCACACGCGGCGGTGGCGGCGCGTCAAGACGTCAGAACGGATCGTTATACACTTTCACGCGTGCGACTACGGGCAAATCAAAAAGGCTAAGAATTCGTCTCTTTTAACTCGTAAACACACCTTACATCATACATAAGCGTTGGACGATGGATTTTTTTGTTTCAATTTCTCACAGCTGCAAGGCCTTTACTCTCGATGGGCCGTGGCGCGCTTATTTACCAGTGACAAAACGACGTGATGCCCCGATCGTTGGGCAATGTTCTCACGCGTAGGAAAGTGCGCTAATATTCTATACCAGCGCGAAATCTCGAGCAAAAACATTCGATACACGTACAGCTCATTACTGCTCTCGTTTTGCTGTTATAATTATTTTGATCGTTAGTGCAGCAGGAAATTACTAAGGTGGAATAAAAATGGAAGCTTGTACAGTAGTATGACAACTCGAGAATTTATAAATAAATCGGTTCATTGGCTTGTGGATACGTTGTGTGGTCAAAAGGTTAGTTCCTGTTCCAAACAAATGAATAAAGTGAACTCATTGTCAATTGACACGCGTGAACGCGTCTAAGAATAAACCAAAAGTGGACAAACGTTAAACTTGCAAAAAATTAAGGTTAATTATCGATTGTTCAGCGATATTTTTAACCTTGACACTTGACGAGTTAATTCAAGCTATACTCCTTAGGTCAATAATTATTATTGCTCTTTTTGCCCAGCCAAGTCTGGAAAGTCATTAATTAATAATATTCCTACGTTATTAAATTTTAAACTATTAATACAAATTACAGGCAACTTAACAATTTCCCTGAAAAAGTCGTAATACGTTTCAAATAGGAATACTTGTATATGAAGAACAGCTAGTGTATGTACTTATCACTTCACGTATCTTCTTTTCCAACATTCAAACATTACAGCGCCGGACTAAGCCTTGCCGATCCATCTCTTAACGAAATTGTGAAAGCAGCGGCAACAGTTCGGAAAGCACTTAATGACAGTCGATAAAGACCTAGAATCGTGCATTTGCGTAGATTAGTCTCGAGGTCGTACCGAGTGTTATAGACGTACAATCGTTGTCAGAGGCAGAAAACAACAGAGAAGCGACGAAAGAGAAGAAGGCGCGGTAGAAGGGTTATCGCTCGGCTGGCTTATCTCGCGCGTTTTCACGCTGTGGCACAGCTCAAGCCATCGCTTATGGTATATACGCGTTCGTTTGCTCTTTCTCATCTCTCTCCCTCTCCCTCTCTCTGTCTTACATGCGCACACAGCTCGTCCAGCGAATCCAGGCTGACGTCGTCATCGTCGTCGTCGTCGTCGACTAATAGGGAAGAAAATGTGCTTCGACACCGACAGTCCAGTGATGCTCTGCTCGAGAGCTGGCGCTCTCGTCACGCGGACGGCGCTGAGAATGCGAACTACGTTCGACTGCATTATCAGGTATATCATCAGCGGCGCAGGCTTGTGTCAGACTACTCTGCGCTCTTATGTATACTATGCGCGAGATTCGAGGACGTGTTGTTGCGACAGTAAAACTGTTGTGCATGTGTATGCGTGAGATTGTGTGTTATATGCGTGATGGTTTTAGAGTGGAGTGGATGAACGGGAAGTTTCTTACGAGACGAAAGAGATGATAGCAAGAAGTAGTTTCGCTAGTAGCTCTGCTTCGCATTTTTTTAGAATGATTAAGCAAGTGAGGAGATAAGGTCGTTACGGGCTGATAGTGCACCGCTATTTGCAGGTTGGATTTTATTATTCGGTGTAACGTCGGCGATCGGTTTCGTTGCGAATAAAAAAGTTTTTCGATAAGTTTGCTTTTTGTTTACATGTGATGCAGTTTGGTCTGCCGGAGGATTGCTGACTTTTGTTTATTAACGCAAAATTTCCGTTCGTTCTTGATAAAATTTTGTTTTATACGCGTGTACGTACGGGAAAGTTTAAGATTGGAAATAAAACATTGTAAATTATACTTTGCGTTTTTCAATTTGTTAAGAATTAAATAAAAAAATTAATCTTTAATTATGTTATTCGAGAACAGAAAAATCTGTTTCTTAAAGTAATATTTTAATCTTGTAAAATGTAGCTCCATCGATTTTCAAAGACTTATTATCAGTACCCACGATAGAAAGATCAGTCCACGACGCGCCTAAAACAGGATACACAATTGCTTTTATCACGCATTATCAATTAAAATTTCGAGATAAAATAATTACAATTTCGTTAGCCTGAAAAACCGTGTGATAGCTATTGTATTTATAAATGAGTTTATATAATTTACAAAGTAAAACGATTCTCGAGCGCTAACGATAATCGCCGTTGAAAAGTGCCGAATTGATCGTTCGTTCATGAGAAAACACGTGATACAGAACTGGAATCTCGAGTATCACGCGACCGAAAAAAATTTAACCATTACACCACCGTCGCACGTAACACTTTAAACGGTACTCGCAACTTTCTTTGATGCCAGTTTCTTTTTAGGTCACTAGAACAGATGCAAGGCCCAAAAGATTTCATTTCGATTAATTACAAAAGATCCCTGACAAGAGTGAAAAATAGCGCCTCGCTCGTGAGATACAGTTTTACCTTATTTATCTCAAGGAGATTGTGCGCGCGAGATACGACTACGCGCCAGGCTGTCCGCGCGGAAATGCCGCCGTATATACTACAGCGCGTATATACTGTTATTGCGAGCAATGTCGGCACTTCTTTTCTCTCTCGGCCGCATCAAACAAATGCAACTGATTTTACCGAGTTTGCAATGTTGAAGATCACATTTCGGTATACAGGTTTCACCGTGTGTCCTTGAAAAATGAACCTGGTTTTACAAGCGCGTTTTCTTTTTCCTCCTACCCCAAGCGAAGGACAGAAAATTTTTCCATCCCGAAGCTTCGACTTCGCAATTCCAACGTAATGAGCAAACGACATTGCCACTGTATCGGCTTACAAGGAGAAATTTATACGCTTAAAAATTTCCACGCCCCAGTCAAAGTTTAACTAGCGTTACTTCTAATCCCATCTCTTTCTCTCTCTCTCTCTCTCTCTCTCTCTCTCTCTCTCTCTCTCTCTCTCTCTATTTGCGGTGCACTGCGTAATCTGAAATCTTAGGATAAAATTCCATCTCTTTCTCAAGTCCGCGTGACGAAAGATCGAAACATGAGTTTTACGGAAAAATTCTATTCCTCTTGCTATTGATGTGTACAGTATAGTAGTACCGAGAGTGAAAACTCAGTCAATGGATGAAAAAGCCGGCATATCGAACTTTAACTTTGTCTTAGAGCAATCAAACTCGATTGCGGCTGATATGTGCGTAAGCTCTCTACGGTCTCGTGTTACGGGAACCTCAGTTTGCGTCCACGTTACGCGTCCCGTTGGTATACATTGCGCAAGGGATCATCAGCAACCCTCTAGTTACACTTCACCTGATAATACGCCCGAGATTTACGCGCTGGCATAAGCTAGTGAAATTATTCCAGCTCGAGTTTCGGTTATCGTTTTACATTCGATTGCGTTTACTTTGAATTTCTTGTCTTCATAGCCCTTAAGTCGCTTGTCTAATCCTTGGATGTGAAAAAAGTTTGTGTTTTCTTAAAATAGGTACCTTTTTAATAGAGATAAGTTCGATTGAGATCATTATATTGAAACAAAAAGAAAAGACATGGGTAATAAAATTTGCGTAAATATTCGGAAGTCAGCTTGAGATTAGGTTTACTTGATATGTTTTAGTTCATATCGTCCTTTACGTTGTGGATTAAACGAAGCTTTCTTTTCAGAGAATTGAACTCTGATCTCACATTAATAACATTCGTTTCATTCAACAATAACATTCAACGATCGAGTTATCTTCTCCGATTGAACAGAAAAAAACTATCAGTTTCAGTTTGTTTGTTTCTAATAATAACGATGCTTCATGAACGCAAATTTGATAAGTAACTTTAGTTTAAAAAAAAAATGTTCCTCGAGTTTAAGGTAAATTTAACTTGTATGAAGTGCTCGTCGAAGCAGCTTGTAATTCAGCTGATGGATGATTTACACGGGAGGGCATATTTCTTTTTTAATTGAATGATGAAAGATGTTCAGGTAGGCTGATAAGATGCGTAAAAAGTGAAAGATGTCGACGAGATGAAATACAAAGATATAACTGATGCACGTAACTGTCTTGTACGGAGTTTTAAGACGACGCGTATTTCTTTTTAAATTAAAAGTTTTTTTCCAAGAATTTGCGCACAAATTTAGTAATTTATTTTTAAATTTTAATTGATTTTTGTGTCCCTTTGTGGGAACAAAAAAAACTTATCCATTTATGATATTTACTTCTTATTGTCAATGAGTGACAATACTAAAGCCCTTAAATTTACTTATTTGATAATACATGCCTCCTTATTAATCTAGAATAATAAGAAATTGAAAACAACGCGACTAGCGCAGAATTTCTTCGTAAAACATCGCAAAACCGCAAGCATCCGCATAAAGTCCCCACCCTAGCAGACCACCTGCGTACATGTATATAATATATATATGTTTGCGTGTATACGCGTGTGTGCATGTGCGTGCGCGCGTGTGTGTGTGTGTGTGTATGTGTGTGTGTGTGTGTGTGTGTGTGTGTGTGTGTGTGGATGGAAAGAAAGCGAAAAAAGTCTGTGAAAACCGTGTCAGCAGCGGCAATCCGTTTACGCAATTTCCCCACTAGACCGCGGCGGTGGCGGCGACTGCTGGTCGGGCGTGCGCTGCGGGAGAAAGAGAAGCGTGCACGGAAGGGCAAGGGAAGGGGAAGCAGACGCGCGGAGGAGGCAAGAGCCGACGACTCCGTACGTATACGAGGCGCAGTCGGTAAAGTCGAGTTAGCCGGCACGTTGGCTCAGTGAAGTAGCGACCGTCGCGCCGATCGCAACACTCTCTCTGCTGCTGCTCGCTCTCTCTCTGCTCCGGAATCCGGAACAGTGTTATCGCGTGTACATAGAGACACGCGCGCGCGCTCTCCCAGAGATCGCGCGATCCGGAGTTTCCCGGCTGCCGTTTTCCGAGACACGACGCCACGTGTGCTTGACCGATCTCGCACCGGATCTCCAGCTGTTAAACCTGTGCCTGGGCACGGGCCTATTAGGCTGCGAGACTCTAATCGATCAGGCAGCCCAGAGGCATTCTTTGGCCTGATCAATCGGGAGCATTGTGCGCGGCATTGTTTTCCGCCCGAAGCTGCTTCCCGGCGCGTGCTTACGTATACGCAAGCTGCCATCGATCTCTCCCCCTTCAACACTGCCGGCTTTCCAGCCGTAAATTTTCGTATTAAGGCCGCGGCGACGCTGTTGTCGAAAGCCTGCTTCTCCTCTGTCTTGGCGACAAAAGCCACCTGCCACGCGGACCGGAAAGATTGGTCTCTTTACAAACTACGCGAGTGAGGTCAAGTAAATAACAGCCCGAGCACTCGTTTCTTCTTTTGTTTTTCCTGTCTTCGCGTACGTTTTCTTCCTGTATACACCAGCTGAGCGTGAGACTAACGAAAAGAAAGGAACACTATTGTTTGACTCCTTTTTTTTCTGTATATATTAGAGTGGAGTCAAGAACAAAGACTGAAGATTAGTTCACTGCTCAAGAGGATCATTAGAGCCGAGTAAGAAGTATATACTATACGTGAAATTAGTTGCTGCCGTCGGACCTTGCGGTTACTTCGTTTGGGTTTTTCAAGATAGTTACCATCAAGCTATAACCAAGCGTGAATAAACAAATTTCTACACTTCTTTTTCTTTTTGAAAAATCGGTAGACAGATCGGTATAGTCGAGAGAAAAAAATAAAGGAATCAAAGAAAAAAAGTTGCAAATGAGACAGTGAAGATACGGAAAGGATGCGCGAGACTGGCATTTGTCGTTACGTCTACGAGCCTGACTATTAGATGGAAATAATGAGAGAGCGAGCGCGTCGATCCAGCGTGAGTTGCGAGCTGCTTGGCTCGTGGCGAGACATTCCAGAGCAACAGCGCCAACATCACCAGCAGCAACAGCTGCTGTTGCTCGAGGATAAGGATCCGGAATTCCGGAGGAGGAAGCGCTCTGGTACTTGGCCGTGAGTTCAGACACTTAACTTGCCTTTTTACGGAGGTTGCCTTGTCTTATACGTTTGCCCAAAGACCGGCTTCGTTAACTTGCAACATTTTTAGAAAGTCTAACCATAAACTCCCGTCTTATTTTAAAACACGTTTTGCATTTTTTTTTATCCCTTCTAAAACGTACAACGTAAGAATGTGAGTTTCAAGTTCTTAGGCATCACGCAGTGGCGCCTGCTTTCAAGGACAAGCTCTGTTGCAATCGTAAAAATGTTTTTCTCATCTATACTATTTTGATATTTATTGACTCGGAGTTTTAGAGAAAAAAAGTGGGAAAATTTTGAGCGGCGAACGGATATAAATACGTTGAATAGTTTTAATCCAAAACTCCGGGGAATTTTTCAATTAAAACTATGCTGATTATATGTGGACAACGTAATTTAATCTATCGAGAAATTAAACCCTTTTTTAAAATTATTTATTTATATAAGTATGCTTTTTATGGTGATTAATAAATTTTATTTGACGTTATATTCGTTTTGAATCATATATACTGAAACTTTACAATAAAAAAACAAATTTGAAAAACTTAATAAAAAAAAAAAATTGATCGTTGAAAACTAGTAAACTATTCTGGATATACATTTCAAGCTAACGTTCTCGTAACTCCGGTATGGTCTAGTGGCTAGGATACCTGGCTCTCACCCAGGAGGCTCGGGTTCGATTCCCGGTACCGGAATTTTTTTTTCCTTTTTTTAAAATTTATTTATTTAAAATATACACTTTATTTAGGAAAACATTTTTTACATAACTATTTCGCAGTTTTATTACTTGTTAATTTAGCAACAAAAATTTTTCTACGTACTGGTTTATATACAGCGGAGAGAAATTCGATGGATCAGAATTGAAAACATATTGTTTTAATGTGATAACTTATAATTAATTATTTTTTACACTGTAGTATCAGTTGCAGATTATTTAATTTATTTCTCTGACCTCATGAGTCAGCTGTCCATCAAATACTCACATATCGATATGGCATGCAAACGTCACTTACATTGTACTTTTCGGTTTTAATTTATGTGATGCACAATGCATATTAATAAAGTAATGCATTGATGTGTGACTAGATTTTCATAAACTTCTGCAATAGAGGTCAGCGACCAGGCGTTGCGATGTTAAGTTTAAATAGAATTGATAAAATAACTCAATGACTGAAGAATTTTATCAAGTTTTTTTTTATATAAAGCTAATTAGTTACGATTCTTTATTATTGAATAATACGTACAATTTTTTCTGTACACGATAAAAATTTTAAAAATTATATAATGTAATTTTTTTAAAATCAGATATATGTTTGTAACGTACTTGTAATTCTTTAAATATTTACGTAATAACAAAGTAGTAACATGCATATTGAATTTTTAAAGAATAAGTAGGTCAAGATGGCTAAGAAATAAAGGGGGATACCATACCGTAATTCAATTAAACATTCTTTGTACCGTAAGAATTAAATTAACATATTTACCGCATATATAAGTAAGGTTTCCATAGGGTTAGAAGAACAGTTAATTGAACGGGAAATGACCGAAAATATTCTAAATGAATATTCGTCAACTTCCGTGAGTCTCATAATTTCACCAATAATTAGTTCTTTACATTAATATCAAACATTTTTATCAAAAAATAATATTAGTATTGCGATTAAATGGCAGTAAAATTTCTGATTCAATCAGTTTGAATAATCCAAGGATATATGTATTCAAAATACCTCTTATGTATTCGAGCATCTGCACGGCCCTGTGTAAAACTAATTACTTAATTATACCGCGGAACGTGCAAATAGAATAAATGTAAGCTCTGAAGGTCAACATCGAGTTTTACAACCCACAGCGTCAACTTTCGATAACCATAGTTTTAAAAATCAATACCCCGCATCCATCAAAACTGCTCGATGGGTAAACCCATTCAGGGGCTGCGCAAACAAAGGAAACTAAATGTATATGCAAGCGTAAAAAAGTAGGCCACGCAATTAATAATTCAAAGGGTCGGAGGGCAATTGGATCTTGTGCCTCTAGAGGGGGTTAGCTCATGTTTTCTCTCTCTCTCTCTCTCTCTCTCTCTCTCTCTCTCTCTCTCTCTGTCCCACGAGAGCAGGCGCACACACACAGAGAGAGAGAGAGAGAGAGAGAGAGAGAGAGAGAGAGAGAGAGAGAGAGAGGTGCTGCTGCGGCTAAGAGAAGCGCCGAATTGATTTCGGACGAGGCATGCGCGCGAGATGCCGCCAGCCACTCCTGGGTCGTCGACCATGTTTCCTCATCTCTGGCAGTTGGCATCGGGACGCGACGATGCCACGCCGCGTTATGACACATTCGTAAACGAAAAGAAAGAAAACAATTCGCGATGGAGACGATTAATGAGTCACAATCGAAGAAGCACGTGCCGCACGACGACGTCGACAGCGAGCTGAGGTAGGGAAAACAGGCGTATAGCGAGCGAACGCGTAGCTCCGGAACTACTGCTATCGTATATAGCTCTCTCTCTAGGGATGCCGTTTGGCCTTAACCTCCAAAGCTTTATGGCTGAGGCCTCCTCGTGTCCGTCCGCCTGTTTGTGTAAGCGTGTGTATCCCTGCGTGTGCGACGACGACTACGTCCGTAGGCAGTTTATAGACGCGCGTGCGGCTCTAGGAGCGACAAATGGGGAGTGGAACTTGTCTTGCAGAGAAATCTTTATTTTTAGAGAGTGCCTCCGTGTTCCTCTACCTGTTGCCAACTAGCTTGGATAATTTTGCCAATCTATTACAATGATAACTGATAAAGTTTTCATATTTTCTTTTACTAATGACATAGTTTCAAGTATTACATAAATAAAAGGTATTGTTTGTTTGACACAGAAACACTATACGCAGCATGAGTTTAAGCTTTATTAAATATTCATTCAAAAAGTATATTTATTATATTTAACAATAGCCTAGAACTTCTAATACATTGATTATTTACCTCGAAAGTCATGTAGTTTTCTTAATAGTACTTGTTGATTATTTAATCATCTGATAAGCTGAAAAACAATAAAGTTTCGTATTAGTCTTAGTTTGTTATTCGTTACATTACCGTGACATTTTTATTTAACTTATATAAGTAATACATTAATTCACTCAACTTAATATTATTTATGTTATTAAAGCTTATTTATTTATACTTCCGCTTGTAAACTGGACTATCCACAAACAGCTTACCATAAAATTCAGGGAACTATAGTCATACATCAAACTCGGTTTTAAACAAAAAGCCTCCTTATAAAGATTTCTAATTAATATGATAAATCGAGAACGGGAGGGGGGGGGGGCGAGGCGAGCGAAACGAGAGTCAGCGAGGCAAAGCAGTCGAAAAAAGAAAAGCCAGTTTCGAAACAATGGCTCGTATCAGCCTAGACCTCTTTGGGCGCGCCTCATAACCGACGCGGGTCGTTGATCAATTGCGATTCTTCGCGGATGATCGATTGCGCACGGTTTGATGGGTTCGGCTAGCGTCAATCGTAAATCAAGGTTGCTAACACTCGACTTCTCGACACGTGCTTGGCCTTACCGATCGTCAGCAGCATGCACATCGAGTGTTTTGAGGAAAAAAATTTTCTGACTTAAAAATAAAACGACCGTATTATCGATGAATTCCGCACGGCATAGGCGATATTCGTTATCGGCTCGCGTGAACAAGACGCAAAGCTACAAGTGTTGGAAAAAGATGTGAAAAGATGCCTTTTGCTGAATTTGTTTAAATTTCTCGTGATAAAGTGCATTATGTATATTTACGAGTAGATATCGGAATGTTTAGAAAAATAAAGTCGATAAGCAGTGAAAAAACACGTGTCGTTGAGAGATTATGTAATGAATCACATAAGAAATATAATAATCGAATAAATAATGTTGATGAATAAATAAATATTGCGTAACGCATAGCCGCGTAAACATGCATGGAACAGATGATAGGCGCTAAATATAAAGCGATAAGGAAAAAATTGTACAAAAATATTATTCGCGACTAATTTTTATCTTGGCCTTTTTTTCAACAACTCAGCACGAGAGTCACGAGTTAATAGTTTTGATTTTACTTTGCGAACAGAACGCTGAAATATTTTTGAAATAGCACGTCAAAAACTTTAGACCAGTCATCTCGAATTATTTCAAGCGTTAAATGCATACGTTAGTTTACCAATTTATTTAAACTCTTGCAAAAATACAGAGTCTGTGATGCGATAACTAAAATTGCTACATTTTCGTCGCGAATAACATGTCCAAAGATAACCATAGATCTAGCCCAACGTTTAAAAAAAAACTACAATTATTAAAACTTAAATGTACTTTGAATGTAAAAAAAATAAAGCCAATAATTTGTCACTGCGAGCAAGTTTCAAGGAGAAGTCTAAAGTCCGTCGACACTATAGCGCACAGCGCTTAGCGCTTGGCGCCAAAGTGTATCCAACTATGCGCGCGCTCGTGGCATGGAATCTCGTTAAATTTTTACAGCGAAGAACGCGTTTCCCTTTCGCCGCGTCTGCATACCACACACTGGGTGATTTCATTTTCTTCCCTCTCTTTTCATTGGCTCGAGCAAAGCGCCGAATAGGCTTCCTCGGCCGCCAGGATGTCTCCGAAGGCTCCCCGACGTTTTTCGCCTCTCTTCGAGTTTCTTTTCGCTTTTTTTCCCCTCCTCCTTTTTTCTTCTACGTCTCCAATAGCAGCCATTAGAGGCGGCTCGCGGAAAATCGAGCTGGTCGTTTGCGTGCAGCGATTACGTCCCGATTCTGACGTAGCGCCGGTAGTCGGGGACTCGAGCGCGCTTAATGTTAAAATTTTTTCACTTTCTCAGGGTTTTTTTTCCTTCATTTTTTCTTTTTATTCATTTATGCCGGTGCCGCGAGTCACAAGACTTGGCGTGATGCAACGACGGCAATCGGCCTGCCGTGCGCGAGCGCTAATGCCCGATGACGGTATTTATTATGCCCTCGCTTTTTTTTAACGCGCACTTTTCGTAATGATTGTAAAAGACTCGATACTTTTTGATAAGTACCTTGTTTCTTTTTTCTTTTTATCGCCAGATAAATACATTATTTTCGAAATATGATGACTGCCTTTTTTTCTAAATTATTTAGCTTCGCGATTCTACAGAATTTTTTATCTAATTTTTTTTTAAATAAACTTTTTACTTCGTCTTTTTTCTGTACTCATTACATTTTACTAGTTACAAACTTGTATTATTAGTTGGCTCGTTAGTAATCCGTCCAAGGCTGTTTCTTTGCTTGTAATTATTGAATAGCTTTTATTTGAAATCTCAAAGGGTACAGTTACAAGAAAAACCGCGTTGAACTTTGAGAAAAATTTATAAAGTGATGTTAAATATTTACTCAATTTTTTCACATTTTGTCCTCTGTAAATTTACCATTCGTTTGGCGTACATTATTTGCCGAAATAATTATTTACGCTGGCAAAAATGTAGCACACTCGTTTATTTCTCAATTTTTGTTTTTCTTGGAGAATCTTCTCGAATTTACTACTAGAGATTTCTCCCCATTTAATAGAAAGTTTGTTAGTTTATCCTCTTACTCTAGAAAATATTTGCAAGCGAGTTTGAAGAAAAATTATAACCCAAACGTAGAATTTCGCGAAGAAATAAAATAGCAAACAGCCATTGTTCTAAAAAAATACTAGCATCAAACATTGCAACAAACAAAAGTAAAAAATTAAAAAAAAACAATTTGAAAATTTTAGGGAAAAAACTCGAGAGATCAAGTTTACAAATGAGGATCAAGTTCATTTCTAAACAAGATTTTTAGGATGAAAATCAGGATAGCCAGCGGCTAGCCGACCTTCGGACGGTATAAGGTTTTCGTGATCCTTTCACCGCGGCGCGTCTGAATTCTCGAGTCGACGTTTCATCACCTGGCAGAGAGTTGTCTGCAGCGCAGGTGCAGCTGGGTCTTATACCGAATCGAGAACTGCATTACCAACCGAAAAGAGCATCAGTGACGATTTCCGAAGGAATTCCATAATCGTCTGTCGCGTTCGGCTCGAGTTAAAAATCGTTCGTCATCCCGCCAGTCATTTCACGGTCCACCGTCAGGTCGGTCTCGCTGAGTTTCGGGCCTGCTCTGCTGCGCTAGTTTGCGCATCGTCAACTTTTTGTTCTCTCCGGCCGCGAGTGTATTGTGTGTGTGTGTCTCTCTCTCTCTCTCTCTCTCTCTCTCTCTCTCTGTGTTCGGTTCTACTTATTTTCTTAATTGCGAGTGCTCGTTAATTTGTGCTTGAGTAGAAAAGTAGCGGCAAATCCAGAAATTAGCGGTTGCGAAACCGACCTTACGTAGATTCTAATGCGATGAGTTTGAAGGAAAAAGCTTGCGCGGCGCTTGATTGTGTATTCTGTATAATTTTACGTGTCGAGCCGTATGTAGATTTCACTTTGCGCATTATCGTTTCGTAGGCCGCTGGAATTTGTAGGGGGATAGAATATTGTCCGCGTTTGTTAATTTTGTTCTAGAATAACATTGATTTTTAATCTTTTTTCCTGCTTTGTTTAGACCGGTTTTAACCACCCAAAGTTATCGTTAGGTTATCGAAAATGACAATGCTGGGCCAATTTCGATTATAAAACTGCTATCTTTATCGTCCGTTGGCTCAAGAAAACTACTTCTCAATATCCACTTTGCTTCTGCCGCACAAATATTATTATTAATATCATTCGACGCCTTTATCTCGTCACTTTTCAAAATATAGCCCATTAAAGCTGACGAAAGCAAGTTCAAACATTTGGAATTTCTAAAACGCCCATATACGCCGTGCAAGCTGTAGTGAAAATATTTTCTCCGGACAATCTTGCAATGTTCTTGAAAACATAAACTGTGAAATAATCGTTACAAAGAAACGCTTCGATGCTGGTTAATTAAATTTTTATTACCATACAGCTTCAAGTCATCAAATTACGTCGGTTTAAGGATCACGATTTCTCAATGTCGCTCTTCTAATCCGTGACGTTAGTCAAGTATTCGAACACTACACTCATCTAACTCGGCGATAAATGCAGCGTCACGTTACTTACTCTCGAGTTTTTTGCGCGTCCAGCAAACAAGTCCCAAATTCTCGAAACTTATTTCACACGTCTAGTTCAAAGGTTAGTTGAATCGACAAAGATCACTGCAACTGCATGATAAAAAAGAAGAAAAGCAAATAATCATTCGAACTGTTATCTCCAGTCTAGATTTGGTCACTCGCGTATACCGACATCTAGTCGTTGCAACAAAAAGTGAAAGTTTTTTTTAAAAATAACACCGAAGCCTCGCAGCAAGTGTGATCCCCTTAACCGCGCGCTGTATATTCCGTGATCGCTCGCTCTCCGTCCAAAAAACGAGACTCTCGGGCATTTTTTGCAGTCCCTCTCACTTTCGGCTCTCGTCCGACGAAGGCAATTACACGGGGGATCCCGGCGGTGCAGCAGCGGAGCCTCTATAACCGGCTGTTCGCGGCGCGCTCCCGCAAGCGCGTGCGCGCAATTAATTAATCGGCTTGCTTACTCTCACTTTCACGCTCGAGTTGCACGCGTGATTCATCCGCGCCCGAGCTACAATCCCTGACTTCTTGGCTTGCTTCTCGGTCGATGCCTTTAGACTTTACCAGACTCGTGTGTGCATATATATA
This sequence comes from Anagyrus pseudococci, assembly GCA_030522585.1. Classification (NCBI taxonomy): domain Eukaryota; kingdom Metazoa; phylum Arthropoda; class Insecta; order Hymenoptera; family Encyrtidae; genus Anagyrus; species Anagyrus pseudococci. The sequence goes on from JAPYYQ010001223.1 coordinate 39,954, forward strand.
AATGCTATCGTTTTGTTTTCGACGGCTAAGTGTACGTATGGTTAACTTCGATTCGGGCTCAGGCTTTTGCTTTTATAGCGCGAAAAACGGCTAATGCCGAAGAGATATAGATAAGGGTGCTTTTACTGCTCGGCTTGTCTGCCTTTTAGATGTGTGCGAATTATTTTATACGTACGTGAAAATTGGCTCGTTCTTGTCTTTTTTGTGCCGTTTCCGTTTGTTTTGGCTTTGGTGCGATACCTGCGCGATAGGCCGAAACTGCGACTCGCTATAGGGAATTCAAGAACTTTAAACGAGTGATTCGGTAATTAGTATTCGTGCCGGAATGACGAAATCCGCGTGTGCTTTAATTATTTTTGTAAATAAACCCAGACGTTTTCATGTGTTTTTCGAAAAAAAATGTTAATGCTCCTTTCTGCTGACGCACGTGATAAAGTTTCCACAAGTACCGCCGTTCTGTTATTATTGTTTTCACTTTTAAACGGCTATCCATAACGATTAGGGATGATGAAACGCGGTCGTCGACTTATCATGTTAAAAATTTATTAAATTATCCTACATTCCTCTTTTTCGCTTTTTATTAAATCTCATGGATTTAGCTGATCCAAATCGAATCAGTTACGTTTATCTTGATTTTAACGAACATCTGTTCATGGAAGTTTATACGTATAAAGTACAAACTCCTTATGTAATACGTGTGTTGGTCAAATTGTATGCAAGCTTTTCCCCGACAAATTTATCATTAGTCTAGTTTCATGTTTTTCTTTATATATATATA
>JAPYYQ010001224.1:0-77050 GCA_030522585.1 Anagyrus pseudococci
TGTTTCACCGGGCGATTGGCAAAAACGACCTAGAATAATAAAAAAATAAAAACAAGAAATAAAAAAAAAAAACAACAAAAAAAAAAAAAAAAAAAAAAAAAAAAAAAAAAAGGAATAAGAGAAAAAATTCGTAATAAATTTCTCGCGAAACATTTCCTCCTCTTCTCCCTCGTTCCGAATCTTTGAAGTAATACAACAATAAAGAAGCGGCATCTGTCTTACCTGAGTGAGTTCGGCTGCAGTCTCGTTGGCGAGCCTAGTGAGCGCCTCCTCGTAGCGCTCGAGGGCAGTGAGCTTGAGCAGCAGATTCTGCAGGAGCACCGAGACCTCTTGGCGCGCGGCCGCGTCGACGTTCGCGACCTTCTGCGTGATGGAGCGAACGTGGCCCATCACCCGCTCGTCCCGGAAGTCGTAGGGGAACGTCTCCGTCCACTCGGCCAGCAGCTGCACCAGTCGCGGCACGAACCGGTGCAGTCGTTCCTGCAAAGGACGTTTCACGGATTAGAAACACTCGAGAGAGAGAGGGAGATGGACACCAATGGCTCTAGACGGGGGCAAGCTCGGCTGGAGTGGGATGAGGGGAGACTAGGTAAGACGTCCGACGCAGACTGCCTCGGGGGCCTGGACCTCTTTCGGCTTATCCCCCCACCTCCCCCCTTTTCTTTTCGGACAGCTTATTTCACGTTCCTTTTAACGTTGCTTGTTTTTTTTATTTTCTTTTACTTTTATCGACCGGTCCGTGTTACTCGATCTTTGTTTGCAATTAAAAAAAGAAACGTTCGATATTTATACGAGAGAATTTTCACGTGTATGTTATTGTTAATGTTAATGTTCAAATAACCGCAAAGAATAAAATTTCGCGAATTTCATGAAATACGAGAAATTAACCAAACGACGATTAGTCATAACGTGTAATTCGCGTAAAGTTTATTGCATAGACTATTGGGGTTAGAAACTAGACAGCCGTAGGGCGCGCATGGAGTTATTGCCATTAGACCTGCCCATCTTTCTCCAACGACCAAGTCCCCGACTCTCTCTCCCTCTCTCAGCCTCTCAGCCCTCAAGATCTTACTCTGTTTCACAGAGAGAATCGCTAATGGCTTCGCGAGCGCAAATGCTAAATCGACGAGACGTCTCTCTCTCTCTCTCCCTCTCTCTGCTTTTCCCTGCTATGGCGAAAGACGCGACGGAATCATGAATAATCGGACGCGAGCATTAGCGTATACCCATTTCTTTCGTTATTTTTTTTTCTCAACTTGACACGCAAGCTCGCATTTGACTTTAAAAATGTTCCGATAAAATTCATTCGATTAGTAACGTACGTTCTCATCCAATTGTTTGTATATACAGAAACCGACAATTGGAGCTTTCATTAAAGCTACAGCAAAGCTCCGACTTTCGCCAATATCCCAAGCGACAGCGTTAATCCTTGAAAAATCGAATCCCACAGCGGTGTAGGCTTTATTACCCACAATCCTTCTTGTATACGCGCAGATCCGATCGGCTCTCGTTGAAAATTCTCATTACGCCGAGTCAACGTTCTCCCGGGCCGTGTGTATACGGGCACAGATCGTCGCGGTATATAGGCTCTGGCATGCATAATCGGCGGGAGCGCGCGCGTCTCCACGTTTGCACGGACGTCTCTCGCGAAAGCAAAGAGAGAGAGAGAGAGAGTCGAGAAACGGCTGAGGGGCGAAAAAGAGAGCCCCCGGTGTAAGATCGATTTACATCGCGCGCGCCGGCTGGAACATGGCGGCTGCTGGAAAGAAGCGAATGCAGGCCGAGACGAGACACGAGAGAAAGCTCGGGCAAATATACGTGCGGAGGAAGCGATGAGAACGATAATGCACGCCCTCAGCGTCTCTCTCGCTCCCGACCCCTGCGCGCGTCCTTTATTTCTACTCAGCAAGCCTCGCACACGGCTCCGGAAGGAATAACGGCGGCTCGGCGGAATATTCGAGAGAGAAAGCCGCGAACGCCAAGAGCACCGCGCGTATTATTCCCGGATGATGTGACTTGCTTCTTCTCCGCGGGGAATTTAATGCGGCGATTTTCAAAGACGGGCAGACAGCACCAGCCGACGTTTGATTGTTATGCGCATTTTTATTACGCTCGTTATAAATGCCGTTTTTGCAAACGCCCGCGGTAATCGAACTATAGTATCTTTCTTTTTTTTTCTCTCGTGCACGCACGTCCGAGCGAAAACTAGATTGCGATTGATTGAATTACAGCGTTATCAGTCGATTATTAAATGTATAACAAGCGACGATGTGCGTGTGTGCCGGCACGGGGGAGGGGGGGCCATGAACGCCCGAAAATGAAAATATACGCAAAGTCGAACGATAATAAATTCGTTGATTAAATAAAGATCGCGGGAGGGGGGTTAGAGCAGTGCGTTGTTATATATAACGTTTAATCCATTTCAATAAATCAATTAATCAAACATAAAAACGCACTGCAAACAATAAATTTTGCGTTGTGTGTGTATAGGCTCGCGCGTTATATGTGCACATTGCGGCTAGCCTTTATATGCAAGTATCACGCGCGCTCCGACGATATTCAAATTAATCTCTCGTTTTTTCGGGATCGATTTTAGAGCGTATACCGGGAGATGAGTATAAGTGGGTATATAGATGTGTGTCAGTGCGAAATAGGCCCGATATATATCTCTTACCTTGCCGCCCTCGCCGTTGAGATTCTGCTGATGCTCGCAGAGCGCGCAGACCTCGCCGAGCAGCTCGTGGGGCTTGATGAAGAGCCGGGCGCTCAGGAGAAAGGCGAATAGGTACGCCCGATCCGGGTAGTACTCCTCGGTCGGCACCATGTGCTGCACCAGGGCCTCCAGCGAGCCCGACACCAGATTACCATCGCGATAGACCAGCTCCTGTGTGTGACAAACGCAAACAATGGGGTTTTTTTTATTATTTTCGGTTATATTCTCTGAATCTCTCTTTCTATGCTTTAGGATATCAAGGCTTGTTTTCAAGGGGGAGGGGAAGAGCCCTTTGACTTGGTTGACGTTGAAAAACGGTGAGTCGAAATTAAATAGTTTCGTTCCGCTGTCTTTGACGTAGGTACGTCGCTTATGTAGGCCAGTGAGTTTCGACTTTTACTCAGCGAGTCCACGAGGCTTATTTGAAGAGCCCCCTGCATTCGCAAAGTTAGAGAGGGGACTTTAAAAAAATATAGGCTCTCTCTCTCTCTCTCTTTCTCTTGGATGAATTCCGCGAAGTCGACGCGACGACGGCGAGTTCCGATCGATCGTGTGCTCGGGGGAGAAAAAGCAACACGTTTCCATTTGCGACACGATGTCCGGAAAGAGGAAAACGAAGAGTTGGCCCAGCGAAAGGCCGGCTGCACTCTGCTTCCTGCTCGATCGCCGATACCCTGGCTTCTCTAACCGAAGTGCGCCGGAGGGGTGAGACACACTCCGGTGTGCTGAGCCAGCTGATTTTGCGCGCGATGATGCTGTACGTGGCGATTTTTCCATCCCTAAGTCTCGGTGACACTCTCTCGTGTTCTTTTTTTCCCCCTTCTTTTTCTATTATCATTGGAAAAGTTCCCCTATCCCCTTTACGTTTCTTTCCTTTTTTTATACAACGGGATGAAATTTTCAGCGCCTACCAACGTAAATTGGATATCGACGTAATCGCCGCTGCCGGACGAGCATTGGAAAAAGCACTTTTACGGGTGTTCCTTTCTCTTTCTCTCTCGCACGTTTTTTTTTATGGTGCTTTGATAAAACGACGTAAAAAAGAGAGAGAGAGAGGGAAAAGGAATTTTATGTTGACGTGGAAATAAAATTTGTTACAAATCATTTCACGTTGCGCGTGTGCGCTGCGGCAATAAAGTTAAACGATCCCCACCCGCCCGCACGCACCTTCTAACTTGTATTTTATTTTATTTCTCGTTTCTTTTTTCCTTGGCCGCATGCCCTTTACTCTCCGCGAAATTTTTTTATTTCGGGCCGAAACAACGAAAGCGTAGCCCATCGCGTGAAATTCGGCGCGGTTCACGCACAGCCTTTGAATTTTAAAGTTTGATTTATATGCCTTTAAACGGCTCGAACGAAGGAAAAGAGAGAGAAACAGCAGGGTCGATTATTATACGCGAACAAACATTTTTATGAATCGCCGTCGCTTTGCAATTAAATTACTCTTTAGTGGGCCGCTTGAAAAAAACCCGTCTTGCAGACGCGGAAGCGAGGTTACCCCCAGCCTGTTCATTTTCTCCCCTTTTCTCCCTTTTGATGGGATAATTACAGCCTCGTAATTTTTTCAAAGAGCAAATTTGACGAATCATACATGCAGATTTTCTTGCCGGCTGACCGCGAGATTTCCTTTTTATATTTCAACTTTATTCATTATACTTTGAATGTTTTTTTTTTATTTTTTTTTTTAATTACGACTTCGAGAGCTCTTTTCATTCCGTTCGAGGCTTGCTAGCTGGACAAAAGGAACGATATTTTTTAGCCTAAAGAAAAACACTGTTCTTCAGTTTTCTCTTTAATAAATCACGTTCCCTTTCTAGATTGTATAGCCACGTTTTCGAGAGAGAGAGAAAGAGAGAAATAACATCTTTTCAGAGTCATTTTGTTGTTTTATCAGAGCTTTATATTTCTAAAATTATGACAGAGTGCGAAAAAGAAAGGCTTACTACGACGTCGTCCAGCTAGCATTTGCAACAATAGTTCTTGGAAAAACAATCTCTTGCCCAATACGGATTGTTACAATAAAAAGCGTATCCCCGAAGAAAAAAAACAAAACACTCGAGTAGAAAATCAAAAATTTCGGTTTTATCTTTTGTACTCTGGTAACTGTACCGTAAACGGGTCAACAAATACTCAAAGTGACATTTACGAAAAAAAGAAAAATCCTTCGGTATAAAAGCCTAGTGGCGATAAACGTCAAGAAACGCCGAGTTCTCTTCAAAGCCAAAAGCGTCAGGATGAAACTTTAAATCGCGGCAGGGGGGAGGGGAAGGGCATCGCGTCGTCGTTCTCTTTAAACTTTTCTTTTTCGAATATAAAAGGCGGCTTCGCGCGCGCGCGCGCGCCTCGCATTTAACCGCGCCAATTATCCTCTGGCACGTGCAGGCCCCGCTCAACTGGTGCCTCTCCTCGGTGTCTGGCCTTATTTCGAATACTTCCAGCGAGGGGGGTGAAGGGAGAGTCGAGTAGGCTGGGATCGCGGATTTATGGATTAGCGTTATCGCATCGAGTCGCTCTCGCGCGGCGTTATGTTCCCGTTATATCCCGGCGGACAGGAATCGAGAGCAGCCTCTCTCTCTGGATGATCGCGGAGCTTCGTGCGCCTCTATTTGCCTGGCAGCTTCCCCACCCCGGCGGCTTATGTCGCCGTGAAATTCACCTGTCGCTCAGCGTCAAACAGTGACAATGCCCGAGCACTTTTTTTTACTTTTTTTTTATTTTTAGATTTGCTTAGTCGAATTGTAATAGACGCGAGAATTTTAACCAAATTTCGCTTTCTTGCTGTTTTGCTTATTAAAGTTATACTTTAAGATTTTGAGAAGGGCAAGGCCGCGACTCTTAACCCATTATGCCACTTTTTCCGTCAGTAGTTTTACAACCTTGAACAAACACTCCGGCATGGCGTAAGAGAGCAACGATATAAACGGAAAGAAAAGACAAGAAAAAAAAATTGGCCCGCCACAGAAAGAGCTAATCTTCGTTCTATCGTATATATAAGGTTCGGCGAAAGTAGCAGTCTGGTCAGAGAAAAGGCTCGCACGTGTAGAGCAGAGAAAGCTACTACACCGGCTGTAGCCGGACGCCAGAGAAAAGCCCGATGGTAGGGGGTAGAGGGTTAAGCGGAGCTCGCTCGACGTACACACAGACACACAATGCCCGTCTCCGGCTTGTTATCGCGGGGTGGCGATCGGGCGGGCGGATAGCGAAAATCCGCGCGCCGGCCGGAAGCTCGGAGAAAAGAGCGCTCGTAGCCCCTTCTACCCTGACTTTCACGTGCTGGCCAAGCGTGAACGCGCGCTATAAGTTGCGTCCGCGCACCGGAGACAATAGCCTCCCCAAAGATCCGGCCGAGCTTTCAGGCGAGAGTGTACTTTTGAGTCTTTGTCGCTGCCAGGGGGGGGGGGGCTTATAAAGCCTCCTCTTCATAAATTACATCGGCTAATTCCTTGGACGTATAAAATAGTGGGGATTTGAATATTGCATAGGCCCTGCCAATCGGCTGTCGAGCTTTGATTGGAAAAGCACGGCATCGAGAACGAAGCGACAGCTCGCCGAGAATGACGGCGCGCAATGCTAGCGAATTGTTTATTAATGTCGCATATATACGAGAGCACATTCGCGGAAGTGCATAAGCGAAACTGCCAGTTGTAATTAGCTCTCTCTCTCTCGGTGGAACACTCGTCAAATGCAAAGTACAGCGCTGCTGAGGGCGAAAAAATAATAATCAAGAGCTGGACTCATTATGGATGGAATTGCCGCGGAGGCAGAGTTGGGCCGAACGATAACGAAGGTATATAACGCGCAGGGGGCGGAGGAACGCGCATCTCCGACTTTAATTAGCACGACTTTTTCTCTTTCGTCCATACGTCCATTCGAGGCAATTGTGAGGGCTGGCCTACACCTCGTTGTCGTTCGCTCGAAAACATCGCACTCGCGGTCGGACTCTACGGTGGGGATGGGGTACGCGAGTGATTCACTTCCGGATCGCTGGGCTCTCTATTGGCCCTCTCTCTACGTGCCCCACCCTTTTACTTGATTCTTTTCCGCGATTTCTGCGCGACGTTACCGCCTTTATCTACGCGCCATTGCTTCAACCTCGCGCGGTGAGCCTGAACACGGGGGGGGACAAATGGTTCGGGTAAATTTTGAAATGTGAATGAAAAAGGAAAAAAGAGTCGGAGTGAAATGGTACTTTTTTCGGTTACTTATACATCTATACGTGGATGTACTCGAGTATACAAACTGGGCATTGTGCAAGGCTCGGGGGACACGGTCTTGTTCTTTCCTTTTGTTTGTATTTTCTTTTTCTTTTTTTTTTTGTCTTTCGTTTGAAGTGTCGCTGACGCCCTGGGAGGTATGTTTTTTTTTTGCTGTCGCGAGAAAAAGCAGCGTTTTGAATCGTATTTTTTTCAAAATGTAGTGCCTGGGTCGTATTATGCGCAAGTGCACGGGCTCTCGCAGCGAGTAACGCCGAGTGAGAGAGAGAGAGAGAGAGAACTTTTGACCTGGTTTTTTTCTTGCTCCGGCATTCGTTTTCATTCCGGCTCTCTCTTTCGCTTTTTCGCGCTTTTTTCTCGCCGAATTAAAAATGAAACTAATTTCAGTAATTGCTCGTAGCATTTTTAACTTTCATCGATTTCCGCCGACTTTGAGACACTGGGTAATTGACGGAACAAATTTCAGCACAATAATACACTGTTGCAGTATAAAAAGGGTAGTAAAATCGCGAATATACTCGTGAAAAATCGAAACCGTCAACTTGATCTTGACGCAATTCGGGGAAAAAAAGAAAATTGCTGAATTACAATTTTGTTCCAGTGCGGAAAAATCAAGTCGCCAAAAATAAAAAAACCAAAAAAAAAGAAGAATGCAATGCATAATTCACAGTCACATTTGGTTTCCTTCGCATTTTCTCACAGGCGTAATTCCACGAAAAATACATTAATCTGCGCGCGCTCAACTGCACACACAGCCACACACTGTAGCACGCGCGTGTGCACGTACGCCACTCCCCGTTTTTCATTTTCGAACCTCCTCCGCACATGCACGCACACACACGGAGCAGCGGAAAATTTCGCTCGGAAAAATAAAGACGAATCGCTGGGGTGTATCCGCGAATTCATCCACAGACAAATACTCGACGGCATAGTTCGCGCAGAAAGAGAGAGAGAGAGGGGGGGTCGAAAGAGCTGCATCTCGAAGCAGATAAAGAGGCCGGGGCGTCTTCGACCCGCTTATTTTTCCTCGAGCTTTCTCTCTCTCTCTCTCGGCTCTTTATGCATACATGCGCGGCTTCGCAGCTCGTTTTCCTCTCTCGCTTCTCTCTCATCCGAAATTCGAAATCGAGCGGCAGAGGCTACGTGCGCGAAATGAAATTCTTATTGCGTTTGCCGAGAGCTGGAGTAAGGGACGAGGCCAGGGGGAGGAGGAGGAGGAGGGTGTGGCTAGAAGGCTGAGAGCGTTGCGGTATGAAACTTTTGGCTTCCAAGCACCGCGTGCGCGCATAATATCCGCGCTTTTCGTCCTCCATCCAGCCCCGCACAGTAGCAGCAGCAGCCAAGCTCCCGAAGCGTTTCCCTTTTTCCAGCCGGGATATGGTCTCGTCCGAAATGAGGCGCCGGCCATGACTACGAGTTTATTTGTGTAGGCCACTATTTCTCTCTCGCTCAATATATCTCGGTACGCTTATTGCGCGAATAATTAATTTGCCAAGCTGCCCCGGATTTCCTCTAATCTGTCATAATTAGGCCAGAGATGCTTTCTCTTTTTACATCAGGCTCCGACGCTCGTATATATCGGCTGCCTTATATTTTCTTTACAATTTATTTCTTGCCGTTTATCTTATACTTATTTAATGAAAAGCGTTAAATTAAAATTAACGTTGCGAAATTGTGCCGCGCGCGCCTTTTTTCTTTCATCTTTCGAGTGTCGTGTGTGTGTGCTGCGTGTCTTTTAAAATTTATGAGAAGACGACCTGTATATTACGATGAAAAGCTGGACGCGAGAGTTCAGTTGCGATAATTATTCCGACTTTATCCTTTTTTTATTTCATATACGAAAATTGCAATGGAAAAAGATTCGCGACGAATGAGTGTCGAGTCTGCGCGTTAATTATACACTTGGCTTTATTTATTAGATGAAATTATTGGGAAATATGGTTTCTAATTATATTAATTACCGGGTTAAATTGACTTTCATTATTACCGATAACGCGTTAAATAATTTATATATCACTCGGCCGACATGTAATTAACGCTGAAAATGTCTTCTTACCAGGATTTATACTAGAGTTCGATAGTGCAATAAATGTAAGACCATCGTTACAGGGGTTAATATTGTTTAATTACTCTGTAAGACTCGAGTACGAAATACCCGCAATATCTTGCACGCTTTGAAAATTGCAATGCCATAGTGAAAAATATGTGAAACGTTGAATTGAAAAAAAATGTAAAAAATTACACTCACTCTACCAACTCTCTATTCAACTCGTTGAAAACGAAGCGCGAGGAGGAAAAAAGGTAAAAAAAAGTTAAAAAAAATCCTTAGTAAATAAACAGGCGCTGTACGTTTGATTAAGCGTCTACAGAGCCTCTCGGCTTTGCAAGCGTAACAGAAATCATATACAAGATCGAGGCTGCTCGTTGCTTACAGTCCGAGAACAGAGAGGAAAGCGAGTACACAGTTTCATTCGACTTAATCGCGGTTGGTACGATGGGGGGGGCAGAAGCGCATCCGGAAAATCCCACAATTTCTCATGGCGGCGGTCTCGGAGCTAACCGTGTCTCGCGCGCTAGCAATTACCGGCGGATGGGCTTCTTATTTTCCGCGGGGTTATAGCGTCTCCAACGTCGCTCCATCAAAAGGAGATTTTGTAATAAGCCGCTGCCCGTAAAGCCGCTCTGTGAGCCACTTGCGGTGTATGTGTGTACACGAGCCTGTGGAAAACGGGAGAACGAGAAGTTGACGCGGTTGCGGCGAGCGACTTGCTTGGCTCGTACCTTTTTACTACCTTCGGGGGCGCGAGCGTGGTGCGCTACTGGATGAGCTTCGGGGAATTGGATAAGTCTTAAGTAGGGGCCAAAGTAAATTTTGCAACTAAGTGCATAAAACCCTTTACTTACGTATCTAGTTGGAGTTTAGTTAAATTTGCGCTGCTTTTAGCTGCTGCTCTGTCTCTCGCTTTCGCTCTCTCTGTCTCTCTAGCGAACTACGTCGACTGCTACAGGCTACCAAGACTGATTATGTTGACGAGGAACGGGGGGACAGGGAATAAAAATGCAATAATATGTTTAATCTACCTTCGAAAGCGTCTTTAGAGCTGATTTTCAAACTCGGGCTTGATGGAGAGTCGGTAAATTAAGAAGGAAATCGGTTATTTACGGAATTTATTACCAAGCTTGCGGACTTATAGATTTTACAGCGTGAAATTTCGAATGACGATGCCGTGGGAAAAATCAATCTCGAGCGCTATTAGATCTTCGTAAAATATGCAATCAAAAATCCAATTTCCGCTAATTGCTATAAAATAAACAGAGAGAGTTAAGGGGGCGAACGAGAAAAGCTGCCGCGGCCTGAATAATAATGCTCCATCAATGCGGCCCGGAATATGACGCGGGACCGACGACAGCTCGGCAAATGTCTTAGAAATCACAAAAGAAGATTAAAAGCACGAGGGAGGGAGAGAGAGAGTGGGCTCAAATGAGAAATGAAGGGGGTAACGCGGTCGCGCCTAGAGTCTCCTTCATTTTTCTCGCTCCGATGCGGAAGAGAGTCGGGGGCGTTGCGAAGGTGTATTAAAAGCAATGTAGCGACGATTGCAGGCGGGGCCCGCTATAGAATGCCAGTGTCTCGGTCGCTTGTTCTCGCCGCAGTCTCTTTCACTCGTTTTTTTTTCTCTCCTCCATCCCCCTTCCTCACCGTGAGCGCTTATTTTTTTTTCCTCTTGCCTCCTCTTGCACCGGTGTACGTTCTCGCGAGCGCTTCAACGTGACAAATCGTTGCTCGCGTATATGTGTCAGCGTTAAGTATGAGGTAAAGCTCTCAAGAGTATCTAGGCAAGAGAGAGAGAGAGAGAGAGAGAGAGGAGCTGAACGCGCGGTATAGGGCGAGTGGTTATAGAAATTCTTTTTTAATAAATTCCTCGACAATCGCTCGGAGCTTAGTCTCTCTGGTTTACGGGTATAAAAATAGAGGAGAGCTCGTACTCGAGAGAAAGTTGGTTGGCCGACGAAGGAGGAAAGAGAAACCGACTCGTCGATGAAAAGTAATTGGCTGCCGACGCGGCGAAAGGATTGCTTCCTGTAAAGCCACGTCGTCGTAGCGTCGTTGGGAGCTGCACACGGAGCTTTGTCGGGCAAAGAGCCGACGGGGCTTGTGCGAGGACTCCACGCGTGTGCCACCGTCGAACGAGAAAATTAACAAGCGCACAGCGGGACAGCCGCGTCATTCTCTCTCTCTCTTTCTCTGGAACAACGAGAGCCTCGTGCGCTGAAACTATACTTGGCGGGAAACGTGCGCGAGCTAGCTCGTTTGCCTACGCGCGCGACCCTACTCGTTTTTTTTTGTTCGTCGAGTGCCCCTAGCCCTCCTCCTCTGGCGCAATCCGGTTATGTGTACGGCGGGGCCTGGAACGGTAGTTAACTGGTTTGCGCGCACACCACGGCTGTGCCGCGTCAGGAAATTACGGGGCATCGATCTCCGACGGAAATGAAGCGACTCGCTTGTGCTTTTTTTTTCATTCGACTCTGGATTTTTTATTTTTTTAATTCTTTTTTTTTTGGGAAGAATAAAAGAAAGGAGAGAGAGAGAGAGAAGTGGAAGTTTGAAATTACAAGGTCTTCTCTCGAAACAATGTTTTCTGTTTTTTTTTTTTAGCACAGAGTTTTCTCAGTCGGATAGGGCCTCTCTTTCGATTATTCAAGTAATCCCAAGTAATATTCAGCTAGTATTTCTTGAAAATTCAATATCGAGCTGCATTGAGAGAGAAAGTTTTTCAATTAAAAAACTTTTTCGCTCGCGAGAGAGAGGAGTGATTCGAATAAACAGCGGGCTACGTATACGCCGCTAATAATAGCGTTGGCTCTGCTTTATGCCCCGCAAAATGAAAAGTTTGTATTTTCAGAAAAAAAAACCAATAAGAGAACGAAAAATGCAAAGAAATACAATCAAATAAAATATAAATATTTTCTACAATTAAAACACCCTTCAATGTTTGCGAATGTATTTTCTTTTTAAAAAAAACATATCGATGTCTGACCAAACAGCGCCTCGTACTACTGAAACTCTCGACGAAAAAAAAAATCCCATTGAAAACGGCAACCACAGCCGCAGATCTTTCGCTGTACACCTCATAGCCACAATATTTCCGGCATATTCGAATGGCGATTCGTCGGGGCGGTGAAAAAAAGTTTGTATGGCCCAGGGTCGAAAAAGAGGGGCAACAAAAATTTCCATCTCATCGGAGCGTACCGATATGTGCGCGGCTGAATATTCATATAACAACATCGGGGAATCGAGGATGTAGGGGGGCAGAAGAAGAAGAATACCAGAAGTTGGTTCGCGGCAATTCAATCATGGCGATCGGAATACGAAAGGGAGTAAGAGAGAGGAGAGAAGGGTGGCGAGTCGGCTCACCTGCAGCCGGCATGTGTAGAGTCGCGGGCAGAAGCGCGACTCTACAGCGGGTCGCCCTCTCGGCAGAGTGGCTCTCCGGCTGCGAACGAGGGCCGAAACTTTATGCCGGGGGATTAAACTAATTTATCGGCGCTAACTTCCGACTTGGACGGGCACGCGCGCGCCTATCCCCTCCTCGCGCACGCGAAATGCGTTTAGCCTCCCCAACCGAGCAGGCACCGAAAGAGGGGGGAGGGAGGGTACCCGGATCTAAACTATGTTTATTTGCTGAATATTCCGGAACTTTAAACTCGCCCGAGATATGCTGGGAAAATTCAGTTTACCAGAGAGCTACCGATGCCGGTACTACGACTCTCTGGACTGGACAGCGAAAGCTACTCGTCCCCGTTGTTTCCTCAGCCGCGTGAAAGAAACGGTCCTCCCCCTACACGTCTCCACAGTCTCTCAGGGCTTTGAGGACTCGAAATGCCCGTCGTGGAATAGATGGATTTCATTGGTTTTTCGATTTTTTCTTGTTTTTTTTTTCAAATCTGGCTAAATTTATCATGCTCGAATCAAATATTTGAATTAATATAGGGATACGGTTCAGATGATATTTTGAAAAGAGAAAAAAAAACTAGTGGTTACTCTTATTTTTTTCCTGTTTTTAGAAGAGAAAAAACTTTGTCGCGAATGTAGGTGGGCAAAAGGGGGGAGCGGTGGTTTCTTTTATTTTTACGAAAAAAACTTTTTAATTAAAACAATATTTCTATTCGTGCAAACTCGGAATGAAAGAGGGATGGTTATTAAAAAAAAAAGAAAAGGAAAAAAAAGGAATGTTTCGACAACTGGGTTCTTTTTCTCTCGCTTATTTTTTTTTCGCCATGAGAAATATTATTTCATCTAGGATGCAAATAGCCGGGGCCGAAGTTTCAATTAATTTACGAACCGCATTTTGCTCTATCCTCTCCTCCTCGCGTCCCTCGCGCCCTCCCGCTCCCCTCGATATAACAACGTGTACACTTTTTTTTTGTTTCGCTCGCCTTCATGATATGCTCGAGACTCTTAATACGATTATCGTTATTCAGGGACCGTAAAAACTTTTCCCAATGGCGCGAGTCATTAACGAAACTTATAGCCGTTCTAATTATGCAATCTCCCTTACCACTCCTCTTTTCTCCTGTGCGCTTGCCTCGCGCTTTGTGCAATTTCGAGCGAGGCAACGCGCTGTAGGAGCAAAAAAAAAATAAATAAACAACGAAACAAAAATCCGGACGGTCGCGTTGTATTTTAAACCCGAGTTAGTTGCGGAGCTCGCGTATATACGAATACTGCGCGCAGCCGGCACACTTGAGCTTTTTCCTTTATGCCGCGTTTTGTTCAATGTCTATCCGGCTGCTCTCTCTTCCTCTCTCTCTTCTCTCTCTCTCTCTCTCTCTCTCTCTCTCTCTCTCTCTCTCTCTCTCTGCCCGTAAGCGTCGCGAATTTTCTACTCTAGCAGCTTAATCGTCGTTAAATCGTCCAAGTGCTTGGGATGTAGTTGAATAATTTATTATTAGCCTCGTTATGAAAGCTTTTACTAGTCGTGGAAATTTCAGGCTAACTTTCCACGAAAACCCTCTCCCTCTATTTCTCTTTCTCCTCCGCGCAATCCGCGAATACTAACCGGTTTTTACCCAAATTATGCGCTATTTCCAAGTGTTACAACCGCGTACTGAAACTTTTACGAAATTCTTCTCGGCACTTGGCATCGTCAAATTGTAGCTTTTTGGCAACCAAATCTCCGTGAATATTATTTAATAAAAATTAAAATAAAGAGAAGCTATTAAGCCAAAACGGCTTTCTAAACGTTGTCGTACATAGTAACAGGTAATGAAAATAAAAAAGAGAGAGAGGCAGCGAATCCCTAATCACGGCTTTATCGCCTCGGACATTGGAAAATCGATGTACTCGTGGCGTTAAAGCCTCTCTTTATTATATACTCCATGCCTCCCGCGGTCGGGGACATTCATAATGCGCTTAGCGCTTTATCGTTGCTCGCATATAAAGGCAAAGTCCAATCGCTTGGACGCGGATGAAGTTGACACGGGAGGGAAAGAGAGAGAGAGAGAGAGAGTTTTCCGTCGAGCGGGAAACTCAACGGCCGACCCTAGCGGGCTAATTAATCGCGAGTCCATTGTTTCGTTTGGCGGAGTCGGGGCAAAAATCACTGGATTATAGCGGTATTATCGGGATAGAGAGAAGCTGCAGGCCAGATTATTTATGTTAAAATATCAGTTTTCCAGGAAAGTCTCGTCGTTATGCGGGCGCATAGTCCATAATCAGCAGGGTCGAAAGAGCGTATCATACGAAAGCTTGAATTTCTCGCTCCAGCAGCCGAGACGACGTTAAAATTTACATTTGAGAATCGCGCGCGTGTTTCTCATTAACAACCAAGTCAAACGGCCAACTTCAAGAGACATATACAGGGCAAAACGTGTGTTTACGCGCGCAATGACAATGACCAGAGAGAAATTGATTACTCACGTGTAGCTCGGCGTTGAGGGCCGCTGCGTCCCTGGGGTCCCGGTGATGATGATCGGCCCCGTTGACCAGCCTGCCCGAGGCCTCGGCCGACCCGGCCGCCAGGGCTTTCCCGGCTAAACTTCCGGCCGGCGTCTGCGGCAGGCTCTGCAAGCACAAAGCGCTCGGGTCAGCTAGTCGTTGCGGTTTGCTGATTCGGCGATCCGCTGCTTTATTCGCTCGCGCGCCCGCATCGTCATCGAACATCCCCCCCGTCCCTCACACACCCTTTTCATCCTGATATGTATAAGGGCTTTAACTGTTTTTTTTCTCCATTAGCTTCCACCACTGCCCGATAATAAGCGACGTGCTAATACGCTCGCCACTGTGTGCGGTGATCTGAAGCTAGTGCGCAGGCGCGCGAGCGGGGAATCATGACGTTTTCATAAGCGCGAAAACGCCGCGCAAGCTTGATAATTATTGCACGACAGTCGCGGGGAGAGAAAGGCCGCATCGTTCATCATTAGAAACGCGATACGAGAGTGAGAGAGGGATATACGTGCATGCGGGTGTATATGCGAATAAAGTTAGGGAGCTCTCTGTGCACGGCCCACATAACTACGGCTCGAAACTGTTAATGAAATAACTTTGCAAGTAGCGGGATTAAGTGATGCATCTCGCCATTGTATCCCCGATATTTCCAGTAGGCCGAAACTTTGCCGTCGAAAACCGTTTAATTATGCGCGGATGTGCTCGTAAGGGCCCGGTGGAAAAAATGAAAGCCGAGAGGAAACGTTGAAAGAAAAAAGGGCATTGGTCGAGCGAGTCTTGACGAATCGAGCCCGAGTGCACATATTTCCATGAATCCGAGCTTCACGACGTTTTCATGCTTAAAAACGACCGTGGCAAAGAAAAAGGGACCGGTTGAGTGGGGGAGAGAGGGGACGGGAGAAAAGATTGGATGGGCGGCTCTCGAAAGCATTTTTAATGCTCCCCGGGGACAGTGGTCTCTCCTTTGTCCCGCTGCGCACAGGTTGCAGCCTTTAACAGAGAGCTGTTCCCCTTATTACAGCAGCACACGCGCGTATCCTGCATCCGGCGATTCTTCCGGTCATTCTTCTCTAGCCAAAAAGGAGCGGTCCGGGATAAAAATACGACCCCTATAATCCGATCTCTCTCTTTTTCTGGATCGACGTTAAAGGCTTCCTCCGCGAGGCTGGATAAGAAATGGTACGTCGATGAGAGAAGATGGGGACGAGGCAAACAATTACGTCGACGGAGAGCAGCGGTGACGAGCGCCCGATGAAGCTTCCCTGGTTATTGGCTATCCTTTTTTTTTCTTCTCATCGGATCACCCGAACCTCGTGGGCCGGCTCATCGGCCGGATTAACAGGCATTTTTGCCGGGCGATGAGCCTTGGCTGTACGTCTTGTAATTACCTGTCGGACTTACGGCTAATCGCTTGGAGAGCTGGAAAGGGAGTAAGAGAGAGGACGTCCGCTCATCCCCTCCGCAGTACCGCCAAAGGCGGGGGCGCTTGAAGATGCCGTAAATAAATGTTCCGATAAAGTTATTTCTGCGCGCTGGCCGTTAAAGACGAGCTCTACTCGGGAGAGAAGGTAATTACGACTGGGGTAAAAGACTGGGCTTGAGAGGAAAGGCAAATCGATCGAGAGAATTTACAGGGGAGGGGCGAGCTTAAGTCCGAGGAGGCGTCGAGATGAAAAGAGAAAGGGAGGGGCTGAAGCAACGAAAAGTTGTAATTCACTCGTCGCGGAGAGAAGACGGGAGGAAAAAGCGGTATAGTCTATGAAGAAAATGATCGATACGCGCGCGCGGCTTGGAAGATCGTATTATAAGAGCAGTTGCAGACAGAGGCGTCACTCTAGATTTATGATGGTAAAACGCGAGGGGCAAAAAGCGTCCGGCTCTCGCAATATCCATCTCCCGCGGATGAGCTGATTATATACGAGGGAAGTTTCAACTGCGTCCTTCAGCAGAAACGAGAGAGAGAAAAAGAACGTCATAAGAGCAGCAACAAGAAGCTTTCTTTTTAGACTCGGTTCAGGTGATAAAGTTTACACTGCGCTGTGTGACGACGACGGGGGCTTGATCCGACGACTTTCTTTGTTCGCGGCCCTGTGTCGGCTTAATTCGAAAGCTCTCTCTCTCGCGTCTGCGACTGAGCTCTGTATATAGCTGAGTAATTGCGCGCGGAATAATATATTGATTCATTTAACGTTGTAATTTCGGAATCGCGGATAGAGAGAGAGAGAGAGAGTTTGGTGGGGGTGCGCAGTCATTAATTTAAAATAACCCACCACACGGCCACGGGGATATCTTCCGTAAAACCCTGCAATAATTGATACTTTCGGTAGTCTATTATGATCGTGCATTAGCCGTTTATTGGCTTGCTTTTTAAATACACTTATAAGCTCGTATATAGGTATACACAGCTCCGATGCAGAGGCCGGATCGGAAATTTACGGGAGAGAGCCGTTTATTATTGCCGATTTATAGTTGACATTCCAAGCGCTTACTTTTAATAATCGATATTGTAATTAGTATTTATGCAAGGTAAATATAGTATTATTTGCGCATGTAATTTATTAATCAAGTTGAATTGCCTTAATTTGATTATTGACTTGACCCGCGCGAACTTTGGTCAAATGTTTACAATACACCGAGAAAGCTTTTAGAATATTTTTGAAACCAAAATCACAAGCGTACGCGCAGCTTTAATAAAATCAGTCTTCACCGATAACGCAATAAGCCCCTTCGGAGAGCCAAAGTCGGAATCTTGTTCGCGTCGCTCGTATACGTCGCTCGTACGTAGAACGAAAGGAAGACTCGCCGACGTAAATTTGACAAAACGTCTGACAAATTCCACTCGGCTGTGAATATATCTCGGGAAGAATAACGTCAGGTGTCGCTCTCGGGGCTTAACGAAAACAAACGGTAGTCAAAGCTAATCCAACGCTCTCGACGCAGCACCGGTGACTGTATATATAAAAAGGACAAAAGCTTGTCTGGCCCGCGAGTATTATATATGCCGCTTGTATTGCGGTCTCGCTTTGTACCGGTTTATATTGAAAAAGTTGTCGAGTTCCCCTCTGCTCTTCGGAGATCTTTTCTTCGACGCGTTACAAACGGAGGAGGAATATGCGCGAGCGGCAAGACGTTCGCCTCGGCACTTGTACGCCCGGCTGTTTTGACAATCGCGATGTAGAGTGAGGGAGAATATCTAGCTGTCGCTCTGCATGTCTCTCGGCGTTATTGCGCGCTTGAGTTTTACAAGGAGAGGCCCGAAAAGCCGTTTTACGACGAGAGCAATCTCGTGAATCCTCGTATTACGTTTTACCCGTTTTCACGTGCTCTCCCCGCTTATGCTCTCGCAAGCTATACACCACTTTACTTCGCATGAAGCGTTTCGAGATGCGCGCGTATCGTGTCGTTGTTACACAATAAGCCAGAAATTTCGGAAGAATCAGCAAACACAGGAGCCACGAATAACGTCTTAATCTACGCGACTTCAATGGGACGCGCAGCGCAGAATATAAGTTGAACATGGGGAGACCCACTGCGGTAAGCGAATATCCATGCTGATCTTGGAAGGAGCTAGGAGCCCGCGCCAATTGGCCGAAAAAGCCCGAGGAATTGGAGAACGCGCGGGAAAAATTCGAGCGGAAACGGTAAGAGGGAGAAAGAGAGAGAGAGAGAGAGCTGGCGCCAGACGGCCTGGCGGATACGCCGATTCGCAAAAAGACCATACTCTCCTACTGACTTTTATCCTTTTAGTCTGTCTTTTTCCCTTGCATCTCGTCCCCCATATACATAGCGTACATTCGTAGACGCACTGCTCGACGTAGGGTTCTATCTACTGGATAAATTCGTATCAGTATTAATGCAGCGTAAAATCGATAACATTGAGTCGATATATTTAAACAGTTATATCATCGATAATTATGAGCGATTAACCCACGAAAATTTTAATTACAACCGCTGTGCTTCTATACAGAATGAAAATTTTGCATTAGTAAACCGGTAACACCGTAAAAAACGAAACGCGAATAAAAAGCGAGAATCTTTAAAGCAAACGCGTACGACTGGCCAAAGGTAAAAAGCTCTAGGCCGGCTCGGTGAAGCCTTTCGCCTCGCGATAAAACATGCAGTGGGAGTATACGTGCGGAAGCCTACAGAGAAAACTCGATCGCGTGCAAACAGTCTTTCCAGCTAGCCAAAATTCAAAGGTCCTATCAGGGAGTAGGAGGTAAAGAAAAATAGAAGCGAAGGTACAAGGCTCGCTCGGCAGCTTTGAGAGTCCTCGGTACATGCTTTGTACAAATTTGGGCCCGCGAGAGTGGGAATTTTATTAACTCGCCTCTCGTCCGACTAATCCCCGTAGCTAACGTGGTTAGCTGCTAATTACGAGGACGTGAGTAAGGGCTTGCTCGCGGAAGAGGACGAGATGGGGGGGGAGTAGGGATGCAGTTGCGAGTCTAATTAAGGCCCTATTTACGAGTTTCGCCACTGAGAATTGCCTCGCGCGACAATCGAGCGCCCTGGCTTCCCCATCCAACGACGAGTCGGCAACTGAATTAAAGTAAAATAATTTGTCGCCTGGAACGCAGAGCAGCTGTACCTCGTCTCCTCTACCTATACCATTCCGAGAATGACTTTCGATGGTCGAGGGGGGGGGGGAGATGAAGCGCTCCGTGGAACTGAGCTCATTGCCGTGATTGCCGCGCGAATATCGCAGGTCCCCCCAAATCGAGCTCTGATGAGAATTAAAGTTTCGCGAGAGAGAGAGATAGGCGAACGAGTTCTCTACTGCCTCTCCCTCTCTATACTGATTTGTCGGCTTGATTACCGAGCGATCGACAGCCAGGGGATCTGCATAACGAGCTTTATCGATGATCTTTAAATTTTGCCTTTTACAATTGACGATTACGTTCGTCGGGATTTTCTCAGCGACTATTCTGTAATTGAAAGCTCTCAGCGCGATACGGAAAGCTGTTTTAATTCAACGGCCAACCCGCGTGCGTTTAATTAAAAATGTCCTTTGAGAAGCGCCTGTTGGCGGCCTGGAGGTACATATCGAGCGGTAAAACGAAACGCGCCGAGAGGGCGTAGAAAGAGAGAGGAAAAAAAGGAGAGCTTTTTGCCGCGGCGCGAGCTTGCAGAGCCAAGAAAAATCTAGGCTCTTAAGCGTCTGTTTATCTTGTGAAACTTGCAAAAGCACGCATGGGTATAGGCCTTCGGGAGGTATATAGGCTCCAAGGGAGAAGAGGAAGTTCACGAAATTAGCGAGAATCCACTTGGCTCTTCGATTTGTTCTCCCGCATTTTTTTTCACCGATTCCACGCTGCTTCCTTACTAGTGCTTGCAAGTCCGGGGTACGTCGGAGGGACACGACTCCGGTGACTGCTGTCTTTAGTAATACGGTGCTATCGGGCAAAAAAGGCTAGCTAAGATTTTCCCCTGATTTCCTTCAGACTCTGCTTTTTCTCCATTTCTCTATCTTCGATCTTTGTTTTTCTCACTTTTTCAGATATCTCTTTTTCGAGGTGTATAATTTTTCATTCTCGGTATACAATATATCTCTTTCACAATGACCACTTCATCAATTTCTACATAATTATTTTTCCGCGCTCACTATAAAATATTAACAACTGCAAAAGGTAAAACCGGGGGCAAATTAATCCTATACACCAGTGGCAATATCGCGTGACATATCAAAGTTTAGTTCCCCCCAAGCGAGATTCATCAATGGAAGTCGTTTCGACATCGCTTTGCCGACAACCGCCACGATAAAGACGTGTATCCTCATCGTTATGTCCCTCGTTCATTATCAAGAGCAGGGAGCGCGAAAAAAATCGCACGACCGCTTATATAAGACGCAAGAAAGCAGCAGACCGCCGAGAAACGTCGATTTTATTTTCGCTCTTTGACCTTTTCCCTCCCATACCCTCGTCTCTCTCTCCGCCATCTTTATATCTTTCCCATCGAGCCGCGACGAACGAACTACGCGTCTTTGGTCCTAGACGTTAATGGCTTTTCCCGACTTGCGGCGCGCGGCGAATTTTAATGAGATTTATAATTACAAAGCACGACGCGGCCGCCGCCCCCTCCCCTTGGCACGGCGGCGCACGTGCCTCCCCGCACGCTGCTTTTTCTCCCGGCTTCAACGACAGCTTTCTCCAGCCCCCTCTTCCCCTCCCCTATACCTGCCGCTGTTCCACCCACCTCTATTTCTTCCTCTATTTTTCACTCTTCGCATTCTTCGCGAGCCTTCCATTTACTTTTACTACTGACGCGAATAAGACGCTGCACCTCTGTACGTGTGTTCATGTACATATCCTGTCTGTCTACCTATAGATATATACGCTGTCGTGTTATAGCATAGAAATTTCCTTGTCGTTTGCTTTTCAATTTTCCGGCTCTTTCCCTTCCAACTTTGACTCCGACCCGGCTGCGGCGCTATACTTTCGTACTACGAATTTTCTATTCACATTTCTTTTTCTTATCATTTGGTTTTAATGCCAAAAATAGTATATACTTTTTCGGTTATCTTCATTCTTGTCACTCTATATCTCATTGACCTTATATTCAGTGTCAAAAGCGCGCTTGTCTCGCGATTAGTTTCGCAAAACGATGCGTTTATGCGCAACTACTTTGCAAAGTGTCTCTTTCGTGTGTGTGTTCTCCCATATTTCATTGCTTAATATCTAACGCGCACGTTTGCACGAGCGCGCTTATATTATTCGCAAACAAATTATCTTCGAACTAAGCTCTACTCTCCTTAGCTTTCTTGCCTCAAGCGCTCCAGAAAATTCGTATCGCATAAGATGCATTAGCTATTAACAGACCCGATCTTGCAATACGACCAAGCAAATCGAAAAGAAGAACAAAAAGAAGAACAAAATAGCCTCATCCGCGCCACACAACGATATCATCACGTTTTATCACATCCATAGCCAAAGGTGTGTTTCCCTATACCTTACACTTTTCACTCGAGAACAAAACGTTCTCGCGTATCTCGTAGCAAAACGAATGAGGGGTAGAGTCAAAAAAAAAGTACGCGTAGCCCAAGCTTGTCGCGTCGTCTGCTCGCTCGCACCTGCATTATATACGCGAGGGAAAGCGTAGCTGCGGCAGTGTCTGCAATCTTAATGCGGCCCGCGAGAGAGAGAGGGACGATGCCTAGAAGAGAGGAGAAGGTGAGTGCTGAGGTAGGAGGGAAGGAGGGAGATGGGTAGGCTTTAAAGCCGGGCGACGTGACATTAATCTTTTCCGGCGGGCGCACGAATCTCGACGACGTCGGGGCCAACCTGCGCGCACGGCCTCTCTCTCTCTCTCTCTGGCCTGGATCGAGCCCCGGCGAGGCCGCTTTGTCAACGCCAGCCATGTCTCCTCCTCCTACTACTGTACGCTCCGCTACTCCCTTATTAAACTGCGGATTTTTCGCGCCGTTAAGAGGGGAAAGGGAGGCACTGCCTCTCTTGATTTTTGGCACTGATCACCTTCCCTGATACAGCCTGTCTAGTCTGAAATTTTTCACCCCGGGATTTTAGGCCGTTTTGTTTGCCGAACGACACGAGGATCGAGGAAGCGTACTGATAAATTGTAAACTTTATGGCGAGCGGAATGTTGTCGAACCGATGACGGGGGATTGCTTGGAAACATCGAAGTTGCGAAGATTTTCCAAGGGCTTATTTTCGAGTTGCCAAGAGTACACACATTAGAGTGTCACTCGATGTAATAACTTTGCGTGGATTATGCTCAAGTTTTAATAGCAAACAAGTATAACGATAGACGAATAATTTTTATTTTTCCGTCAATTTTCACGAAATGTCTCTAAGCGAAGTAATATCACCGAGAGCGCGCGTAACTCCACCGTAAAACATCCAACAATTAAACGAGAGAGGACGACTACGAGAGCTCAGCCAGAAAATTTTTCTCCCAAAAACTCGGCACACTATCCCCCGGCGCCGTGGATGTATAAGCGAGGCGTCGCGAGCACACGGAAAATGACATTATAACTCGAACGAGCGTGGCGGTTAAGAGGAAGGGGGCAAGAGGGTTAGGGCGGGGAAGTTTGAAAGCGCACACTAGAACCGTGGCGGGGGTGAGGCTACGTGTCTCCAGGCGGACACTTGTCCTGCACGGGGGCGCGTGCACTTGCGGCTGTCCAAATTCAAAATGCCTTTGACGTCCTGTAAAATCCCTAACGTTCTCCGGAGCTCGGGAACTTTGACGACTTTGGTAACTCGTATATATTCTCCGGCTTTAGCCCCCCCCCTCCTATATACAGATATCGCTCTGGATCGCTGGCGTGAAACTTGATTAATTGGAGCACGCGTGGAGAAGTTGTGGGTCTCTTCTCGCGCGGTTTCGTCTATACTTTGTGACATCACGGATTATTAATGGCAACGGATGAAACGTCGTTTATCGCTGGCCTCATTAACTCTGCCGAATAAAATAAATGTATATATACGATGTAAAAAAAAATCAAGCGATCGATTCGAGATAAAAACGAGCGAAAGCGGGGCTGTGCATAAATTTGATATTTTATTTTTCCAACGGAATATAAAAAGCAACGAATGAAAAAAGAAGTTTAATAACGGATTAATATTTTTAAACTTTATTACGAGCAGCTGCTTTCCAAGCTGTATACGTACACAGAGCTTTTTTTCCCAATTAAACGGGAAGAATATTAAAAGCCCCGGCTATTCGCGAGCGCACGATACTGCAACGCTCCGGCTAATGATCGGAGAGCCTAGGCGAGCATAAGCAGCTCAAGCGCAGTCTTGAATAATAATCCTAAAGCAGCAATCGATGCTCTCCGGCAAGCAGGACTGCAGCCCTGTAAACTAGCCTTGCTGCCGCTTTTGCAACATTTTAAAGCTCGGTAAACATCGAAGTTCCTCCTTCTCGGCTTCCCCGTCTTCCGTAGCCGGACTTCAATCCACATCAACAGCTCGGTTTTGGTTTGGCTTGTTAAACGCGTTTTTTTCGGTGCCGCTCGTTACGTAACGACAGCTCGGCTCCGAGGGAAATTTACGAGCCTGAGCTTTTTTGGAAAATCGAGAGGTATTTCGCGCGTAGGCTTGCGATGATTCGTTGTTTGCAGGCGCAAACTTGTAGATAGAATCTGATGCGCCTGACGAATGGGTGTGGTTTTTTTTTGGTTGGTTTTATCAGGCGGGTGTAATAAATTATTTGGAAAAAGCCGTTGACTTACGAATTCACGTGGAATCAATGATTTGTCAAGTTTGATTTTTCGACTCACCTGAAACAAAAAAATAATTTATTTTTATAATATAATGCAGGGCTTTGAAAAAGTAAATATAGTATTTAATCACATAATATACAAAATAATTACGAATGTGTGGCATTTTGTTAAAAATCGCTGCGTTCGATAAATTTTATGAACAACCCACGACGTTATGATGATGATTCTTTGATGTTTGGACCCAAATAATTTATTTATAATATTATAATTTTAATACCGCCGGCGAGCGTTACCAACTGATTTACTGTAAAATTAATGTTTACGAAATATCATTCCGGAATAAATTAATTAATTATGACTATACAGTTTGTGTGCCAGCAGCGAGATTCGAGATAAATAAATCAAGCTGCGCGCGCGAGCGCTCAAAAACTGTATGTCATAAAGAAGCTAAAAGCACGGAATAAATTTGCGACTGGAAAGATTGGCAAAAAAAAAAACGAGGGCATAAACCGGCGCACTTGAAAAATGAGAAAAATCGCAAATTTAACTGCGACTGCGATAAATCACAATGAAAACTGATTCGTAAAAAAAAAGAAGAAGAAGGAAGCGCGTCGAAGTCTCGAGTAAAAAAGAAAACACTCCTCTGCCGAGAGGAGAAAGAATGAAACTGAGAGAGGAAGAGAGCACTTTATCCCAACAGATTTATTGCGCTCGAAAAGCATAAAGTACATTCGGCGCGATTCTCGCCTCCTCGAGCCCTTTCTAGTCGCGCGTGGTGCTCATAACAAATGCACCGTCATCCGAAATACATAAACTCGGGGTGAGAAAAGCATGGCTAGAGTCCCACACGCGCGCGTGTCTCTTATTTGCCAACTTTTCCTCGCAGGTTTACGCGGCCCCGCGCGGAGTGAAATAATAACAGGTGGTGGATGTACCCCGCCTTTGGCCGAGAAAGGAATACCTTTAAGATATGCAATACTGAGAGCTTAAAAGCCCGTTTAGATGTTTGATTGGCAGACATAAGATCAGAATAAAGATCAAAGATTACTCGTGTTTATTTAACCAGAGATAATAATAAGAGTATATCTTGCGTGTTCCACAAGCGCACAGAGGTGATTAAACGGCGCTACAGTTATATCGCCGGCCGTATAATCGACGGCACTGCGCTGCTCCGCTTAGCAAACAGCTTTGCGCGATAAATGCCCGAGGAAAATGTGCGGGGATGTTCGCGCGCAACTCCCGCGTACACAGCTATTAGTGCGCAATGCCAAACGAAGCGTGGCGCGGGCCGATGCCGCTCTCGGCATCCGGTCACGTTATTTTCCCCTGACCCTTGCCAATGAACCAGCCACCAAAGCTTGACTCAATTACGCGCATGATGAGATGCTGCGGGCGCCCTCTACGTATGTCGTTGAGCCTCAACAAGTGCGCGATTTTGTGCGTCGGTATTGCTTTTTCTTTCCATTTACCTCGGACATGATAGAAAAATGAACAACACGAGAATCGTCGGTTTTCTTGCGCCCGAGATAAGACTGTATACTGTTGTAGAGATAAGCGCAAAACGGTTATCTCCCCCTCCCGGAAGATAGTCCAAAGCGGAATATGCAGCGGAAGGCGGTGGTCTCGGGCAAGAAGCTATATTTGCGAGACACTGGCCCGTCGTCGGAGGAGAGTTGCATTATGCATTTGGACGTCGGTTGACCGCGCGCGCTCGTGCTCATCTCTAGACTTCGTGGCCAACTTGCCTCCTCCCCCCCCCTCCCAGCCCACAAAGCGCCTTAACGCCCGCGCGTGTAAGCTGCCTCGGGAATTTCGAGTGAGCTGTTAACGGGCTCGGCAGTCGGAGTTATCAAGTTTCTCCGAGTATACTCTAGCCCCCAACACTTCGGCTCTCCGGAGTTTCGAATGGGATTGAGCCCTGCTTGTTACGCTTCCCTTACAATTTTTCAATAAACATGCGTTTTCTTTACTTGTTTAGTCTGACAGTCCTGAGATAGCAATAAGCTCCCGTAGCGAATTGATTGAATCAGCAACCCCAAAGGCACCTGATATAATTAATGAAGAAACAGTCAGTCTCAAGCTCCTGACTATACGGGCCGCAATATTACCGCTATTTTTTCTTTTTACAATTCAAAATTACTTTTCAACGTTTCAAGCGCACCTCCGCCCCCTTTTTTACTTCTCCGAACTTCCCTGGCCGGCTTCAGACTCTCATTCAAATGGTAACCGTCAGCTTCGGGGCTTCTCTGCTTCTATCTCACGTGCGAGCAGAGAGAGAAAGGGAGGGAGCTCTCGCAATTTGTCGTAAGAGAAGCAATTGATCTCTCTCGATTTCCTTCTGGTCCTCTTTCTCCCCCTTCGCTTCTTCGCAAGTTCGCCAGATCTTCGATGAGTAATCGCGCTATGACGACGACACGGCTGCGATCGGGCTTTGCTGCCCTCTCTCTCTCGAGCTATACGTGCTCCGGTCTCTACTTCTGCTTTTAAAGTAATGAGGGTATTCAGGTCGTGCGCGATTTTAGCAACGGTTTATTGTAAACGATTGTTCTTGCGAAATAATGGAAGAATTCAGTTTTTTCGTTTTACGTTATTTTTCACGCGTCTAACACAATCGCAAGTTTTTATAAACTGACAAACGTCTCTCGAACTACGCCAAATCTCTCTCATTATTTTATCAAACGTCATAAAGTACCCGATTAATATCCCAGCTCTCACGGCGAACCACATGCTCGGTTTTCTAATAACCTTCACAATGTTTCCAATGAAAAATAATCTATTTCGCTGCTTACCCTCAAGCAGCCATGCGTCCCTTGTCTCGCCAAGAGACGCAATACCGTGCCTCATAATTCGCCTGGTGCGTCGCTTTTCCACGAGAGCACAGCTCGGGAGCCCGCGATATTGCATCTTTTGACGAGCCACAGCATTGGCCGCATAAACAAAGCGCGAGCAAAGAAAGGGATGCCGACCGCAAGCCAAGGCGGACGAAGAGACGACGGGCGCGTATAGCGACGTTGGCGGCTCGCCGCAGCGTTTTTATCGGCAACGCATTTTGACGACTCGCGGTTAATGTATTCGCTAAAACGGTATTAATATACGATACGTAATTTGGCTGATTTTTAACAATAATACTTTCAACGGAACCGAATGATAGTTCGATCTTGTTTGTCAAGAGAAGGTATAGGGATGAACGAGCGTAAAAGCCTTCGTCAGTGGTCTTTTCAATTTGATTAAGGATGAGAACGGAGAGGTATAGGGGTCCTCCGAGCCGATACGTTCTCGCTACCGCCGCTTGACGGCTTTACGGCCCATGGCCTGCAGGCTAAGAGGAGGAGCTGGCTCGGTCGACGTTGAGAGATGCGACTTGGGATCCATATACTCGCTCTTTCTCTCTCGGCTCGCACCATCTACCGCGAGAGTCGGCGTGAAAAACGAGCGGTGATAAAAAATCTTGCTCTTGCGCGGTGATAATGAAGTCCGCGGTTAATTTTTTACATCTTTTTCGTGTCGTTATTATTACAGCTTTTTATATTACAGAGATCGATGGGCTTCCTATAAGTTTAATTTTGTATTGTTTTTTTTCGCTTATAATGGTAGTTCGTTTAACAGTAGATCGAGCGCGAATAGCGGGCAAATATTGAATATGGAGAGTATACACACGGTAAGCACGGCTCGTTTCTCTCGCTCCGCTCACGCCCTTTCATCTCTCACTTTTACGGCCGACGGACTGTACGGTCCAGCAAACACGGCCAGTCCCTCTCCATCTTCGACACTATATATTTCTTTCGAGTGTTTGCCCCGACAGTGGCGACGCAATAACGCCCAGGTAGAAGCGATTGCGCGGACTGTGAAATTTATGAATTTTTTTTCCTCGCCTATACCCCATTCGTTCCTCTACCACCGTTCGTTGAGTTAAGCTGCGGCCGGTAAATAGATAGACCCCGGGGCTTTGCGATGCATTTTCGAGATAAACAGTTTGACTTGAGTTACGAGGTGTAATCGTTACTTGTGCTCTTTTTCCGTAATCTTGACATTTGTTTTCAATTATGTATGTGTATAGATATGGACTTGATAGAGTGACATTATTACGGGTAAACACGCGTTGATCCCGAAACAGCATTTCTTTTTAATAACCATGTACAGATATTCAAATTTCAGTCACGAGATTCATGGTTTAATCTAGCTAAGCGGATAATGCAACGAGCGGAGAGTACGAGGAAACTTATATGTCGTAATTTTGTAGCTAAATCCTCCATTTTTGCAAGTACAGAGATAGAGAGAGAGAGAAAGAGAGCATCAGCCGGAATCTGGTGCGCAGCTCATAACGCTGCAACGGGCATACCATAAATTTAAATATGTTTAATCTGCTTTTACCCGTCGCCATGTCCGTCGAGCGCTCGTCTTTCCATCGCACATTGTTTTTCGTGCGCGCGTTCCTCCTCGTTGGTGGAAATTTCAACGCGATTCCGAATAGCGAAATCAGAGCTCGGCGCTTGCTCTTATGAACATATCCATGCATTTTACATCGTTATTCTCGTTCTGTGGAAGGCGAGTTGGCGTGTACGAAAAAAAAAAAAAGTTAAAGCTCGAGCGGATTTTCCGTGAGTCGGTATACGAGAGCCGAAAGCCTGCATAAATTTTACATCTTTATGCCGGCGCACGAGTGCGATCTTCAGCAAGCTCGTGCTTGTACTTATACGTGTAGCCTGAGTTTCCCCGGTAAAATTGTCGATAAAGTCGAGTCGGCATTACTGGAGATGACAAACCGTCAAGCTTCCTATACACGCGCGCGATTTTATCTAGAGCTTTATATAAAAAAAAAGCTTTACGTAAAACAAATTTAGAGTTTTATATAGAAAATAGTTTCGATGTAAAAAATAATAACCGCAAGTAGACTGTGAAACAAAAAAAAACAAGTGATTCTGACGTTAAGAAAAAGTATATACACCGGCGAAAAACATCGGGCCGCTACGCCCCCTCCCCACTCGGCAACGACGACGCAGCTCGCGCGACACGAGAGTAGCTTTGTGGAAAAACGGTCGGTAGAATTACGCGAGAGTGGAAAACACCGGAGGCGCTAGAGGCTTTCGGGTGGAAGAGGTGGAGGACGTAGAGGGCGGGGCGAGTTGAGAAATGAGAAAGAAAGTGAGAGGGCGCAATTTTATTGCAGCACTCGCGCGCGAGAAAAGAAAGAGCGAGGCCAGTCGTCCAATAAGACGGCCGATTTATTTCGCGTAGAGAAAGAGAAAAGGCGCAGTAGTAGTGGCTGGATGGAGGAAGGAGGCGGGAAGGGGAATAGATGCTCCTGGTAGCTCGGAAAAAGAAGTAGAGGGCGCGCCGGGGGGATGGGGGAGTTCGCAAACTGGCCGAGTCACACACACACACACACAGGGGGGGCTCCCGGAGTGCTTGGCGATTTTGTCGCGCGCGAGCCTTGACTAGTTGTTCGAGTTTGACCGGGCGGCGTGTTGCTGACGAGCAAGTTTGCTACACACTTTGCAAGCTTTTTCTTACACAGCTTCCTCCTCGGAATTCCTCAACTCGTCGTTCAGAGCGAGCACAGAGGAGTGAAACAAAAATTTTCTTTTTTTTATTATTTTCAAACTCTACAGTTAATACGTCTTTTTACGCCCTTTGTGTATACGTGCGTAAATCCGCTGCAGGCTTTTTTTTCTTCCTCAATATTCACGAGCTTTGTGTGGAGCTTTTCGAGATACGCATAGAGATACGATTAGTCCTCTGGGGGAGGGCTCTTGTTTCGAGCAAAACGCGTTCATCAGGTTTCAATAAGTTGAAAGAGCAGCGGTCAAAGGGTCGAGGAAGCGCGAGGTCAAGCGCTAAAGGCCCTTTCGAGGATGCACCGCCCCCCGCCCCCCGCATGCGGAGCTTTATTGCCCTCGGGCTGTACACGCGAGCGGACACGACTTTGTACAACGAACGCACATAATCAAAGCTTGCTCCGGGGCTTTTGCTAACAAGCCCTCTACGCGGGGGTGGAGAGGCGGCACTTTTATTCGGGTCATCCGGTGTTTCGATGGACTTCGAAAATGAAAGGCGGGCGTGTGCTAAAAAACGTCGTGCTATTCTCTTGATAGAATTCGCGTTAAAACTTTCACGTGTAGATATAAATCAAAGAATTAATCCCTAATCGAATTGCAATAGAATTTGGGAAAAACTATTTTTTACGAAACGCGAAATACATTCGATTACTGCGTTGCTAATATAATCAACATTCAATTGTACAAGCACGAAGAAAAAACGAGATTGAATAAAAAAAAAAGTCAAGAGAGGGTGCGCGCAGGGAGGGTTGGGAACACGAGTTGGAATGAACTGTCGGTCGATGTTTCCGTCGTAAATAACGCGCGTTCGTATATAGCCTTGCCGGACTTTTCGAAGCGACTTACTTTATCAAGTCATTGGAAAGCAATCAGCGATAGCAGATTTGACGGGCGCGGCCCTCTGCCTCCTCTACTTTTGCCCTCTTTTTTTTTGTCGCTGAGAGAAAAAAAAAGGTAAGTAAAAAAAAGGAAGGTAAACGAAATATAGAGGCTAAAGTCGAAGCAAACATTAATGCGGCCGTGGAGTACATCGTTTTGCTATTTATTTTCCAATATCCGACGCGGGAGAGACGGCAACTTATTTATACGCTTAACGTGGCCTATCGAAAAGAGTTTTTATCGGTAAATTGCTGTATTAAATTACTTGGGCCGATGTCAGAGAGAGAAAGAACGCCTGTACACGTTCTTATAGAAACATGTTCTCTCGCGATGGGCATAGGAAAAGAAAAAGAGAGAGAGAGAGAGCAGTTTTTTATTTTCATCAGTTCCTTAGCGCGAGCTGATATAATTTGAAATTTAATTAAACTTTCGACCCACAGCCTAGATCTCAAAATAAAATTTGGTTCCGCTCAAAGTCCTTTGGGGGTGGAAGAGTAAAAGTCGTGGCCGAGGGCGACAAATAATGATACTGGACTCTGCTGTGATTGGAAAACGCACGGCGGGATATAATCAGGCGGGACATAGGCGTCGGTTAAAACGTTGCCTATCAAATTAGCGCAGCCGTAGGCGAGGGTTTAAAAGCGGAATTGCTAATTTCGCGGTGTGCGCGCTATCTCTCTCTCTTCTACTGTGCATTTGATATGCAGCCGTCAGTCAAAGTGACGCGGAAGCGCGAGAGAATTTTCGTTTTTGACTGGCAATCCTCCCTAGGACTTTCGGCCTATATATGCGCATATCCCAGCAAGTGTACGCGTATGTAAAGCGATTAAAAATCATGAGCGAAGATCGATATGTAGGAACTAAAAGCTTGACAAAATGACGAAGATTTTAAATTATCGTTAATTGCGCTTGACGACTCGGGCTGGTGCTCTGCTTTTGCGCCCGAACAATATTAAATTGTTGGCGCGTTAAAGGGAGAGAGAGGGAACGGCAAGTTTAATGAACTAGCCGTGCAATTTAATTGAATACGCATTAATTTAACGAAAAGGTGAACAATTTAATTCAATTATATATACGTTACACGCAATTATGATGATTAGTCGAGACAAATTTTAATGAATCAACGCCGGTGAGCAAATCCTGTTATCAATCACACTTGACGTTGTAATAGAGATTTAGTCAAGCGTCATTTTTAATTGAACAACACCCGATTGCGTTTTTAACAGACTAATAGCATGAGCCGTTGATCGAATCTTTATATACATATCTGTCGTTTTTAATTCTCGAGCAGTTTTATCGCGGGACATATGTAAACGTCCTAATATGCGGGCGACTCCTGGATATTTTTTGAATCCAAAAAAAAAAGGAAGACGAGGATTTTGAGGAGGTGTGGATGATCTGAAAGTGGAAAGAAGAAAAGGTTTGATATCGGTTGAACAGGTGATAAAGTTGAAAATTAAGGATTTCGTTGAAACTTATTTAACGGGCTGTTGGCTCGATTTTGGTAGTAACTTATCTCCCAGTACATGGTATTCTCTCTCTCCTATACCAAAAAAAAGAAAATTTTTTAAAAATAAAATTTAGGGTTTAACTTTCGAAGGCTTTTCGAGTTTCCGAGCCGTATACGTATATAACTGGAAACGTGAAAGAAAAAGTTTCGGGGCAAAAGAGAATAAATTACGGAACATCTGCAAAATTAGTTCAAAAATCTCTGCAGAGGACGTGCGGGAGGGGGAGGAGAGAAGAGTCGAGATGGCCAGCCGCGATCCCGCTAAAAGTGCAAAGCAGAGGAAAAGTCGAAAGACGAACATTCGGTGGCCGAAAAAAAAAGAAAAAAAAAAAAAAGGGGGGGGGGGGGAGCGGGGCGGGGGGGGGGGGACGGGGGGGCGGGGGGGGGGGCTAAGGTGGGAAGAGAGACGTCGAAAGAGCGGGGAGTTAATGCCGCGCGGAGAGGCCGAGAGAGCACGTGCCGCAGTACAGCAGGGGCGCGCCGGACGACGTTGCCGTGTGCTCATAGATTTCGCCGGGCAATAAAGATTTCCCTCATGCAAATTGTGCCGGGAGGTAGGGGAAGCCGCATATTTTCCCGGCTAATCGCGCCCATTCAGCGCCAGTGGACCAGCCCGACCCATCTCTCCTCACTCGCCTCTTACTCTCTTACCCCTTTACCCTTCCTTTGCTGAGCCTCTCTCTCTCTCTCTCCGCCGCGTTTTTCCGCATACATAAAGAGCCCCGGCGAGAGAGAAAAGCCGAGTGCGCGCCGGTGAAATGTGCTTCGCTGTACGGGAATTAAAATTGCCTTTCGATAGATCGAAAAAAAAAGAAGACGGGTGGGGGCTCCAGTCAGTTTGACGACCCGATTATAGGCCCCCCCTCCTCTTCCAACCTCTGCCGCGAACGTGAAATTTCGCTTTAGCTTCGGCGATTGATCGCTGATATAATATCGCGGCACTGTAGAGGAGCCGGGGGAAACGGCAGGGAGAGAAAAGAGGGCCTTGGATTTGCCGCGGGATATGGATTAAAAACGGAAAAATGTGATGGATTATTTTTTTCCCCTCCCAAAGAGAGAGAGAGGGGGGGGGGCGACGTAATAGCGCGCGGTAATAATGCATTATTTGAGGCGAGTAGCACGGGGAGTAATTGAAAAATTCGTTTTTGCGAGCCTGTGATGGATGGCCTCGCGTTTGCTCCCGCCATAGACTCCAATTTTATTCATCGTTAGAGAGATGATTGACCTCCCTGTTACTTCCCCTCCGAACTCCCCTCGCCGTCTGCGCCGCGGGGCAGGCTCAGAAACGGAGAAATGTTTGCTTAAACAAACAATTACTCACTCGAGAAAGCGTATTGATTGGTTATCGCGAGGTAAATCATCTGCTCGAATTACCGGCCGAAATAAAAGCAATAAATGCAAAACGCCGGCTGAGAGAGAGAGGCTGCCGGCCGGACTCGCCGTCGATCAACCTTCATCCGCACTCTTGGCATCCGCAATACTCGCGGGGCGTGGAGAGAGAGAAAAAAAAGGCGAGCAACGAAGCACAAGTCGGGGAGAGAGAAAGAAAAGGGGGAGGGGGGTCGATGAGGGTCTCCCCTGGGCAAGTCGCTCGGGATTTTCTCATCAAACGCCGTGACTAGTCGGAAAAGCTGGCCGGGCGCAGTGTACCACGTTCGCGGGCTTAAGTGAAACATCGGGCTTCGCTCGAAGAAGAAGAAGAAGGAGAAGAAGCAAAGAAGAGGATGGAGGCGCAGAGGGAGAGAGAGAGAGAGAGACCGCATCGTTACGTGAAAGATAAATGAGCCGGGGATTCTCGCGCGAATAGATGAAAGGGATTTTCGGACGTGGGAGGGCTGTTTTTTTCCCCTCTATACACTCGAACTAGCACTGCTGCTGCTGACCATCAGCAGGATCCAGAGTAGCCGAGCAGTGGCCTGCTTTCGCTCACTTTTCTGGCTGCTATTTTTCTTGACGAGAGAGAGAGAGAGAGAGGGAAAAAGCTGAGCCCGCTGCTGAATTTTTCGCTCCTATGCGGTGTCGGTCGTGTTGCAGCTCTTGACGCGCGTACATACGAAAAAAGGAAGGAAGTGGAACGAGGGTAAATTTGCGCCGGGATTGACGCTCTCTTCGTTACGTTTATGAATAGCCAGAGGGACCGCTCTCTCTCTCTCTCTCTCTTCCGTCTTTTTTTTTTTGGATGGGAGTCTTTTTTTTTACTTCCCTTCTTTCAGCGCAAGATGCTGGAAGGCGTGGCCTTGTTTCGACACACACCCTGAATGTTTTAGCATGAGAATGGCCCGGGGAATGGGTGGGTGGGGGGGGGGGGAAGCTTATGTTTGCCCAAGGTGCCAAGATATTTTTTTCGAAGACGGGGCGCGCAGTTTGGGATTATAAAGCGCGCTCTTTTCTTTAACGCTCGCGAATAGAGCGATAAGAAAGTAATCGCGTGTATAAGCGAGAAAGAGAGAGTTTTAGCGAGGTGTATACGATTATTAGAACGAGTTGGCAATATCGTTATAAAACAGTTTCTCAGCATCGTCCAAGTGTGAAATTACTTACGGCTTTTTACAGGGTTGCCCGGGAACTTGGCTGAACGCGAGGAATTAAAATCGCTTTACTAGCGCTGAAACTTACCTGAAACACAAAAGAACATTTTTTTGTTATTATTATTATACTTACGAGGAATATTAAAAAAATTTCAATTACGCTTTAGGATATAAGGTTAGACAAGGCTACGCTTATCTTTTCCTGCAATTTATGCATTATTTAATCCTTGCGACTTTCAAGAGACCAACATTTTTGCCTATCTTTTACGCGCATAACAGCCCCTTTACGCGCGTTCAGGCGCGCGCGGAGCGCAACACATCCCTCTTTAACGAGATCCAATGATAAATGGCCCGTTAAGCCAATATCCTCGGGTATAGGAGAATATATCCAACGGATAAAGCCACGAGTAGCGCGCGAACACGCAGAGAGACTCCTCGAAGAATTATATACGCCTATCAGTGGTGGAGAGGGGGTACTATGGGTAATTAACGGCTCTTAAATCCTCGCGGGCTCTCATTTATTCAGGCCCGCTTACTTTGTCTCGAAGCCATATTAACTCCTTCGGAGGGGCCGCCCCAATCCGAGCGCAAACCGCAGGCCGTGAGGGCGACGAACGACACTCTGCCATGTGTATAACCGTGCGCGCGCGCGCGCATGCACATAGACACGCGCCTTTGGAATAATGAATCTTTAATTAGTTGGCATTGTTGAGAGTCAGTTAGCGAGGGCGAAGCAGGCGCTTCCGGAATTCCAAGTGCGCCTGCGCTGCAGTGCCGAGAGTTGCCAAGTGCGCGCCGAGAGAGATGGCTCAAAGGGAAGAGCGTTGGGCGCGTCTGCTTCCTCTTCCTCCTTTTCTTCCGCATATACTTCTCCTCGGTGCAGCTTCATCCGCGCTTCCACCCAGACAACGGCACTGACTCTCTCAATCTCGCGCGCTGTACAAAATTAATCGGCCAGCTGCTGTGTATAGGGCACTGTATACGCGACGAGGGAGTTGGCGCGGGCAAAAGCCGAAGTTATACCTCGACGGATTTAATTGAATCTTCGATGGGAAATGGAATGCTACTCTTGCGGTTATTCCCTTAGCTGCCGCTCGCTGTGCTCTGTATATAGCTAACAAAGCAGATATGATCAAAACGTTCGAACTGCGGAGGAAAGAAGCAAATTGATGACAGTGCCTTTATTCGGCAACGCTTCCTTCTTTCTTTTTTTCCCTTTTTTTATTTTTGTTTCTTTCTCGCCGGGAAAGAAGGAAAAACCTCGTAGTCCCTGTGCGAAAATGAAGCCGTTACCTCGTTAACCATGTCGAGCGCGCGTCCGGAGACTGGAAAAGATTACTTTGCTTTCGCCCTGTCTACGTGTGTGTGTGTGTGAGCCACCATTCCTCTCCTTGGCAAACAAACGCGACAAGCGCTCGAGGCTTTTGTTACCGAGTTTCGCAACAAAGGACCTTTGCCCCTCTCGCGAGAAAAGGACCGTGATTTCTTTGGGGCCTTATACACGAATGCTGCGCCCCCGGGTTCCCGTAACGACCAATGGCTTTTCAAAGCTCTCTTTCTGGCATGAGCGATAAATAAGCGAGTGTGCCTCTCGATTTCCACTCTACCTCCTTTTTTTTTGCCCCGAATCCTCTTCTCGTCATTTATTTTCCGATCTTCCGGGATAGCGACTGAATAGGACCCCCGACGACGTGCCTATTTGAAACGAGTGGAAGAGCATTTAAAAAAATCCGAATTAGATATTCGACGTTTCCCGGGCACACGCGTGCGCGCCTTTTTACGCGAGAGCGTCTTCCTCTTTCCCACCCCTCTATGCAAGCTCAAGCATCGGTATAAGGGGAGGGGGAGCGCTTGATTCCGCGAGCTCTCGCTCTCTATCCTTTTAATGAAATTACATTAAAAGTCAGCTCTCGGGGACGGGTGGTAAAACAGTCTCTCTCTCTCGGGCGGCTCTTTCGGCGGCGCAATTAATCGAAGAGAGACAGGGAGGAAAGATGGTGAAAAGAGGGGGCGAGAGGCAGCGTAGACGAGCTGAATCTCGAGGAGGCAAACAGTGCGCGCGTTGAATTCGCTCTCTCGGCAGGGAAAAGAGATTTCCGCAGGAGGACGAAAGAGTAGCTGCTGCTGCTGCTGCACTAGCAGAGTTACCGCTTGCTCTCTCTTTCTGCCACGCTGCATTGTCGCGTCGGAAGGCAGAGAGCAACGGAAGCCCAGACGCGGAATTGGACTTGCTCTCTCTCCCTTCCACTCTCTCTCTAGTTTCGAGCGAACGTTCTGTTGACCTCCCCTTATTCGCCTTCTCATTCCAGCCCCTCCTCGCCCTTCCTCCTCCCAAGTCAAGGGATTACAGCGGAGGTCGTAATAAATTGCGCGCGAGAGACGCGTGCGCTCGCGTTTGGATCGTATCAAAAGGGAAAGGACGAACGAGCGCACGCGGTTTTTTTTTTTTTTATAAAGGAGACTTCTTTATTCGAGCGTAGTATAAATGTTTGTGCTCGTGAAATTTTCGCAAAATTTCTTCTAGTTTGCTCGAAGAAGTCGCGTGTCGAGGAAACTGGATGAGGATAAGAAAGAACGAAGATAGGGCTGGAATCGATCGACCGGTTGAAGTACGTGTGCCTGCCTGCGACGAGGAGAGATCCAAATCTGGGGTAGGAGGAGGGGTCAAGTTTGGCTATACGCGGGGGGATATCGCGTAGCACTCTCTAGCTGCGTATTCAACTTGGCCGGCATCATGGCCAGCATCGGCTTGATACGCGCAGAGGCTTAACGGGTCACGAGGGTCGAATGGGGGAAAAAAATAAAGCCTCATGCCTGAACCCTTGACCCGAAACGGCTCTCTCTCTCTCTGCAGCCCTTTGGAAATTGAATATTGTACTTGAGGGTTCCGAGGGATTTCGTAATTATGCGCGCACGGGCGCAGAGGCCGTCACGATCGATTTCCTGCTACGGCCCAAGTGCTGAAGAGAGAGAGAGAGAAGGGGCACATTCAGCGAGAGGCAAATGCTAATTAAGCAGGTGCAACTGTATACAACTGGCGCCGGAGCGTTTCAATTACATTTTATGGACCGCGACGGGTTATATATAGGTATTGAGAGAGTGTTTAATTAAAAATATTATTCGGAGGCTGTGGTATTGGGAGTAATAAGCGGTAAGGGCCTCGAACGAGCCTGGAGATCATATTTCGATATATAATACAGTTCGCTGATGCAGTGTAATAGGAAATGCACTTTAATCGAGTAAACATGTAGTAATCTGCCTGGATGTACGTAGGCATACTAACCTTGCTTTTGCTGCGCGTCCGATGATGCGTGCTCGTCTTCGCTGTCTCGACGTTGGCGAACACGTGCTCGGGGGTGGTGGGGTTCTTGCTCTTGGCAGCCGCAGGCGGTGGCAGGGAGTTACAGCGGCTTTTGATCGTCGACGGATGATGCTGCTGGGGCTTGAGTCTGGTGTAGTGACGCGGCGACTTTTTCTGCGGCGACTGATGCCTCGCATGTGACGAGGACGACGACGATTTGCCCGGTAGCGAGGTCGAGCCGGGCGAGGAGTGCTGCTGCTGCTGGGGCTTGTGTTGTTTCTCATGGCAGCGGCACACGGGGCCAGCAGCTGCAGCAGCATTAGCAGCAGAGGCATTTGCCTCGGCGTTGCTGCCGCCGCTGGAGCTAGCCTGCCCGTGGCCGCCGCTCGTCGAGGCTGAGGCGGAGGAGGAGCCCCCGCTCAGGGCCGCCGCAGTCAGCTTGCTCGCGTAATAGTACATAGCGCACATTGAGTAGCCGGGGGCTCAGCTGCTGGACGGGCAACCTGCAGCCGCCTCACTCCGCTCATCACTGATGCCGCCGATGACTCTCGGCGAACCTGCACACCTGCTCAACGACAACACCACCACCACCGCCGCCCGGCGAGCTCTCGCCTAATCGAGCAGCCAAAGCTCCGGATGTACGACGAGCAGCCGGCGCGCACCGACCGCTCCTCCTATGCTCGTTTCGATCTTCGCCACTTGTATCGAATCCTCTTCACTCCCTACTGCACTCTACACTCGTTTAGCGCGCGATTGTTTATTCACCTTCGGCCCAGCGCTGTATGCGTTGATAATTGATGAGCCGTAATGGAAGCTCGCCTCTGGCGCGCCTTTCCTTTCTCCATCTCTAGGCGGCTCTAATTGAAAATCGGCCTCTTCCAGCGAGAGCTATTTTCCCATCGGCGTCTATACACCAGCCCGATACTCCTCGCGCATCAAGCCGAGTCTCTTCTCCTTGTAAACCAGTCGCGTTCGGCAGCTATTTCCCCTCGAAAATTCAGGATTCATGGATAAGAGATCCCTGCGGTTTCTTCTCGGCACTCTCCCTCTGTTGTGTGCGTATATAACCAGGCACTATGCTCGGCCGAAGTTAGGCATCTGCTTTGGAGGAGAAAGACGAACATGATCGATCGGGGGGAATTTTAAAAGGGGTCTTGAAAGACGAAAAGGGAGATGAATGGCGTCGTCGGACGTGGCAGGCTACTCTGTCGGTTAAATTTTTCCAGCGCAACGCCGCAAGCAGCTTTTTTTCTTCGATTCTCTTCGACCCCCTCCCCCTCCTCTTCGTTTTTCCGCCCTGCTCTTTATGCCCGTGCAGGAATAGAGAGAGAGGGAGAAAAGGGGGAATACAGCCCGCAGCGGGGAAGATTCGGCGTTGAATGAAATTTATTAGCCGTCGATTACAGTCGGCGATTTATTCGAGTTATCGAAAAACGCGCCCCGGTTGCCAGAGGCTCCGCCCGGCAAATGGATTGACTAATTAGTGTATTTAACGAGAGCCGAGAGGAATTGAAACGTTTTTACAGCTCTCGTCGTCGTACGCGGGTTACAGTTGCGAAGACGGCAGCGATCGTTAAATAATAACGATTTACGCGATTATTATTGAAAATTTCGGAGGGGCACGGATTACGCGAATATGGCCTCTCGGGAGCAGAATTTTACGGGGGGGGGGGGGGGGGGGGGGGAGCAACACAACAGGGACAGAAAGCGGGCCCAAGGGTGGGTGCGCGAATACTCGAATCTCGCGATGGGCGCGCGATAGAAAATATTTGTCCTATACAGCGGGGGCAAACTTTTCCCGCGCGGCCATATAAACGTCGTTTAACGGCCCCATGAAAAATCAATCCGCGATCCCAGTCGATGAGCGAAAAGATCGCAAACAAAAAAAAAAAAAGGAAAGTAATCGATGGCAAATCGTTCGACAAAGTTCAAAATTCTCTCTTTCTCGCCGGCGAAAACAAGAGCTTCTCTATGCGCGCTCTCTCATCGCGTAGCCGGATGCGCTCGAGAGACTCGCTCAAGAGTCTAATCGAAGAGTCAACAGCGGCGTGCCAATCAGTTTCTTTTTTTCGTCTCCTCCACAAGCGCCGGACTCGGAGTAAAAAAGCCGAGGGGTACAAGGTCTGGTGGAAGAAACGTCGAGGGACACAAGAGCGAATAGTCGTCGTCGTGTCTCTGCAAATGTTTACCGTCCGCGGGTTTTCCGGCTCCGATTGGCCTGGATTTAGCGCTCCAGCCTGGAGGCGCGCTCCGTGTGCTTTAACAGCTAAATTTACGGTCTGACTTTTTCAAACGCTTCTCTCTCCCACTCTCGCATATACGCGTCTATAGTCTATACGCGAGTCCGTCGAGGCGTGCATTTAACGATCATCCTAGTGCTACGCTTACGCTTTACGAGCTTTATTTCATTTACTACTCTACCCACCCCGTTATTGAAGCCAGCCGCTGTACATTGCTTCATCTACCCTCCTGTATCCCCCGCGAACCTCCAGCTATATCGAAATTCATATAAACTCGTCTAAATCTTGTTTATATGTTGGTGCATGCGTGTTTTTTTTGTTCTTACAGAGCTTTTGTGTACGTATATGTTTTGTGGAGGGTGCGTATGTGTGTAAAGAAGGAATAATTTTCCGAACGAGCCAGCGAGATTTCTCAGGGCGCGCAGGGGGGGGGGCGCGCCTGTTTTATGAGCTAATAAATTTTTCCGAGCGTGTAAAGTGAGAGAAATGTGTGTTTTTAAGGTCGTTGCAGAAAGGAAAACGGAAGAAAATACCCCCCAACTGCTCGACGAGCTGGAAGGTATTATTTTTATTTTGCAAACCAAATCGAGTAGAGGGTGGGGGGGGGGAAGAGAAGAGCGGGAACCGTTGGTTACGCATGAGTTATTATCAAGATGTATACGTTTCTCTTTCCGTACAGAGCAATGTCTAACAATCGTCCCCACCCCCACTCGTATTGTTTCACAGGAAGATATCACAATCTCGCGATCATCTTATTTTAAGTGTAACGCCACGACGCCCGTAAGTACAAAGAGCATCGCGATGGTAAAGGTATACAAGCCTTTTTTTTCCTTTTCATTTCGGAAGAGCCGTAGACGTTCGCAGGGACTATCGGCGCTCGAATAGGGCGAAGTGTAAACGGCCGCGTATAACCTCTGGCGTAACGACGAGGCTTTACTAGACCAGACAGGTATGTGCTGTCGTAAGCGGTGAGTAGGAGGCAGATATCGCAAGCTCTCGAATGAGACCGCGTTTATTTCTCTCATCGCCCGCGCTCTCTGCGGAGAAATTCGCGTTGTATACGCTATTTGTGGCAATCGTAGGGCTTTACCCTCCTTCGGAGTAGCGCTATGTGTACGGGAAACACTTCATTCCGCGGGCTGCTGTGTGTACGATGACGTTTTTCCAGGAGATGCCGGTGAGATAACGGATATATGCGAAATGTGTTGGTAGGGAGAAAAAGGGTGTACGAGATTGGCTGTGGTTTCAGTCTGCGGATATGAATAAAAAGGGCGCGTTATTGTGTCGCAAATTTTCATCGGAAGAGAGAGAGAGGAGCTTGACAAAACAGTCGGTTAATTACGGAGCGTTGTGAAAAAAAGGAAGCCCAGCGGTTCTTTCTCCGAGCGCTCGTATAGCGTTTCGAGGAACAATGCCCGCTTTATGGGCGTATTTTCATTAACTTTTTGATTTACCGCCTGTTATCGGCGCGTTTTCCATTCAGTATAACTACGCGCGCACACGTTTGTATGTCGAAGACTGCGAGAGCGCGTGTGTTGGATATGTATACTTCGCGGCTGGATTTAAAAATAATCCGCGGTGTTATATATAAAATATCAGTAGAGGAAAGATCGCTCGAGTATGTTTTCGTAATGGGGAGCACGTTGCATAATATATGCGTCCAGACTCTCGTTATAAATATATGCCAATTGGAAAATCCGGCGCTTCGTTTATCGACTCTCGATAATTGTCCCTTTTACCAAATTAGAATTTGCACTACACGGCGATATATCTCCAAGCTGCTTTTAGCACACTCGTCTCTAAAAAACCAGTCGTTTGCTCTCTCGTAAAAACATCTCTCTTCTCGCGGAGAAACGTTGGGCTTTCTAAAAGCAAAACAAAAAAGTCCACGGAAATAAAAAGCAACAGAGAGCGCTGGGGAAATCCTGGAGAATACCGTAAGCGCGTACAGGCAATTAATAACCGTCGCCGCAAGCACTTCTAGCAGCAGCGTAGTCAGGGTATGGCATCAGCTCTCGTGTAGTATAGAAAGCGACACACACCCGTCGGACTCTCCGCGGTCCCGTAAATCTCGCCCCGGCACGTCCGCGGCAAAGAATACGCGTCGCTCTCGTCACAATGCACTGGCAGTCCAGGGGGGGGGGGAGGGGTGAGAGGATAAAGCTCGCCTGCGTCATACGTACACACGCATACTCTCGCGGGCGAGCACGCGCTCTCGCATAACAGTCTTTCCTCCGGCC
The DNA here is from genome assembly GCA_030522585.1 of Anagyrus pseudococci. Taxonomy (NCBI): domain Eukaryota; kingdom Metazoa; phylum Arthropoda; class Insecta; order Hymenoptera; family Encyrtidae; genus Anagyrus; species Anagyrus pseudococci. Next base: position 42,313 of record JAPYYQ010001224.1, read on the forward strand.
ATCGATACTAATTAGTAAAATTGCTCGGGCATATTTGCGATCGTGAGCGCCCGTCCAAATGGCCCGGCGCGGTCGAGGGGCATAATTATTACAGCCTGGCTGCGACGCCTCTCCCCCTCCCCTCCCTGCCTCCTCGACTATTTCGATAATTAATTGATATTCATCGATCGGCAGCTCGGGGCACAGCTATTCCTCCCCCCCCCCTTCCACACCTCATCCCTTCTCTATAAACGTGCGCTAGTGCGGGCCGGCGTCAACTGCGTATGCCACTAGCACTACTCGTAGCTCCACTACACCTCTCTCTCTCGCTCTCTCTAGCTATACCGCTTGCTCACTAGATTCTCTCTTGCTCTTGGTGTTTCTCCGTAATTACGGGCTTTCGTGACGGGATTGCTAACGGCGCGAGCTTGCTCTCTCGCCCGCGCGATACGATGAATAGCACACGCGGGCACAGCAGCGATCCAGCCCCGTGTTGGCCTGCTTTTTACACCCTCGTCGCTCTCACTCGCCACCTATCGCGCGACCTGCCTCTTTAAATTCATTTTTTTTACCCTCTCTTTGCCGATCGTTTTTTTTCTCTTTTCGCCAGCCTCGCGTATTGTGTCGTTAAAGCGGCGTGACCAAACGATGCGTATATGCATGCGTGTATACGCACTGGGATGTAAAGTCCAAAGAGTGAAAATGAGGGTATATCGAATGACGGGAAAACTTTTTGTCAACGAAATGCTGCCTAAACGAGAGAACGCGTAAATGCGCGTCGAGTGATTGGGTACTTATAAAGAATGAGCGTGAGATCACGTTATACGAGAATAATAAATGACCGAGTCAATAACGCTCTCGTTAAAGGCGCACGCCGTAAAATGAGAGATTTTAATATTAACGAAGCTACTCGAAGTAATATTTCAAAAACAAAAGAAGAAAAACTGTGACGCAGAAAAAAGAAGGTCAAATTTCGCAGAGGGGAGGGGGGGGGTAAGCCTATATCCCTGTTTACACATTCGGCTTCCCTTCTAAGCTTTATAATTTTCTCGTTACAACGCTGCGCCAGCGTTATTTCATAAGCCCCGTCGTCGCAGCTATTCTAATAGAAGATAATCACGAGCATCCAGGCAGCAGGGGGGCGTATAACGCGGGAAAGAGCGCCGACAACAGTGGAGCGCACGAACGCGCGGCAGAGTAGCTCCCAACCGAGGTGTGAAAGGAATCTCGTTAGCCCGAGCATATCCGATAATAATCGCGCGCGCAGCCATTCCTCTCTCTCTCTCTCTCGTCAGGCTAATGAAAATTCACTTCTCTTTTTTTTCCCACCCGCCAACGCGAGAGCGTAACGTATCGAGTGAGGGGACATTCTTGGAAACTCAAGCCGTAAAAGAGAAGTCAGCCTAGTTTCCTCCAACGCGAGCAATTAAAAGTTCGCAGCCGATGACGCGATTCATGGAAAGAGAGAGAGAAAAAGAGAGGGCCAGCGGGAGAGAAAGTGGAGAAGTGAGATCGGTCCATTGTTGGTCCGTTTAATAAAGTTTTTCGGCTGCCAAATCGATTTTCGCACGGGCCGTTTGCCTCGGCCTCGTTATCGAGATAAAAACGCGCGCGCAATCGCCCGCTCAGTCCCCCCCTCCCCCTTCGGCTTTTTATCACTCGCTCGCGCCGAGTGTCGTAATTTGTTTTGAGCCCGAGTGGAGGGTAGGGGTGGGCTAATGCAAGCGCGGGCAAACACACAGGATAATTTCTAGCAGGCGCGTTTATAACTTGGCATCGGCCATTCAATTGGACTTAATCTCTCCCGTTCCAACGAAATTACCCGGCTATTTTGTGCCGATGCGAAGAGTCATTATTTTTACCACTAGCGCGCGGGGCACTATAGAGTACACGCGCGCGCGTTCAGCGAGTCAACGCGTACATATACAAACTCGGATCGATCGGTAAATTTTCCGTTAATCAATTCGTCCCCCCGTTCTCTCGCTCTATCTCACTCCGGTATTTCCAATTAAATCTTGCCAATCGTCGAGCGCGCCGGAACAATCAAAACCACGACGGCCGAAAACCTCTTCCGAACTCCTTGCTCCTCGCTCTCAACCATTTCTCTCCTGCTCTCTCTCCTCTGAAATCCCATTAAAGCTCTTTGCACTACTGCCGGTCGTGTGATCGTAATAACGATGAGTATACCTAGCCCACCAGCATCAACAGGAACAGACTAAGAACAAGAAGACCAACAACAACAACAACAACAACAACTACAACAACAACAACTGGGGGTAAGACATCGGAAACAGGACGCAACTCTCTCTCTCTCTCTCTCTCTAGAGTTTGTAGCGGTTCTTCTTGCCAGCGGGAAAACTTAAGCGGGATCCTTGGACGCGCGAGCTGCGCTGGCCGGCAAAATCTGTTGCGCTTAATCAACTGTTCAGCTGCGAGCTAAGCTGATGAAAAGTTCCAATCCGCGCGGAATATCGTACCAATCTCATTCGACTAGTAACGGTGCTAACACATCTTCCTTCGCTGCGGAACTCGATAGCCGTTACCGATCTCATCGAAGCTATTGCGGGATATCACAGATCCGGGAGAGAGAGGGACTCTTTCTCGAGCTATGGCGAGGCTAACGGCGTGTCACTCGTCTCATTACACGTGAATGGCGCTTTCGGGGGTCCGCGTTTAATTACTCCAGCGTAGATGGACACGCGCGTGGAGGCGCGTATCAGCTTCTGGCAGAGTTCAATGAAGGAAGGACTGCTCTGCGTTTGATGGGACGTCAAGCTAGCGCGTTTGTTATTAAGCGATGATTACTCGTGATCTTTAATACCTTGGTGTCGTGCAGCGGTTAGTAAAAGATGAATTACGCAATTTCATTGCCACTACGAGAACGTAATCCGAAGGTAAATACCAATTAGAGAAGATAGACGAATAGAACATTAGCGTCTTTGAAAAGCTAGAGATGAGAGGAACTGCGGAGTGATAATGCAAGGCTTGGCGTTGTAAATGATAGAATTAGTTAAAGCCGAGAGGTATGGGGGGAAAAAGGGGAGCACGCGTGTGTACCAGAAGGGAGACAGAGAAACTGTCGGAGCAGTCGGAAAGGACGCAAATTGAAATTATTCTAACGTTTAAGCGCTAACGGAAATGGGACGCTGCTCTCTTGGCGTGTAGCTTTTGGCCCCGACGACGACGACAACGCGCGAACGACGATCTCTCTGGGGCATTGCCGAAACGTGCGCCGGAGCTCTCGAGTCTCTCTCTTTCTCGATGTTGCGCGCGCTTCAGCTGCACGACGCTTCGGGCTAACTAGTCCAACTCTACTCGGCGTAAATAGACTGACGAGGGAAAACTCGAGAGTTTACGGCTTATTATAGCGGAGATGATTGTGTAGGGATTTTACCTTTTTTTTTACTTTTTCAAAATTTTTTTAGATACTTTAATATTGAAAGAGAATATGCTTTGAAAGGTTTTTTAAGTACTTGTGGAGATTAAGTTTCTTTGTATGTCGATCAAAGTTAGAACGAGGATCAACGAGTAAAAAGAAATTAGAGCTCCAATATAATTTTAACGAGAATAAAAGCTAATCAAGTAGTAAAATACGCGAATGGTCAGACGTGACGATGAAAAAAAATCAAAGCACTCGGTCTGGTAAAGGCGTCAAGCGGGGGAGTGCGAGAGATACATTTTAAAAAAGCATTAACTCATCTCACAAAAGAAATCTGAAATTTAAATTAATTTCGTCGCCGCTTCATCCGGCCACAATTTACACAGCCATCCACACCTCTCTCTCTCGGAGAGTTGGCGTATTCCAAGCTCTCTCGCGCCTCGGCTACTTTAAATTACATTTAAATACCGGGGGAGAAACGGAAGACGGCGCGCGCGCTGCGGCTAAGCGATGAAAAATGTTTGAATAACGGGAAAAGGACGGCTGCGAGATAAAAATAAGCAAGCAAGAGGGAGAGAGAGAGAGTCGCTTGGCCGCGGCAGTGAATTATGGCCCGCATAAGCACTTTCTTTCCGCCGCGGCGGAACTCGCTCCTGCGTTTCCAGCAAGCTAAGCTCGTTCCGATTTCCTTTAACATCGCGAAACTTCGCCCTACGACGACTAACTACTTCTTCAAGTCAAACACGACGAATTGAATCTTCGATGGGTGTTTGTTTGATCCGAATCGATGATCTTTCAGAAAAAAAAAGAAATCCTCGTTTGCCACGCAAGCTAACGTACATTTATGTCGGTTTGGAGGGGAAGTAAAAGTGCAGCCTCGAGAGGTGGTAGAGATAGACAGATAGAGAGAGAGAGAGGGAATAGTGTATTCGAATTCGCGGACTAAGCGAAGCGAGCAATAAACAGTGGTCGAGCGCTCGATCGAGGTACACATCTATATGTATAGAGGAGGGGGGGGGGGGGAGAGCGCGCGCTCAAAAACGAATCAGCCCGGGCAGCGAGGCGTGCTGCAGCAGAGGGAGTTTGCCCATGCTAATCTGGCCACAGCAGCAGCAGCAGCGGCAGTAGTAGCAGGAGACGGGGTCGCCGGCAGCAACAGCAGTGAGTAGTTGTAGGCCAGGACGGAAAAGCGAGTGACGATGCCGATAGGAGCCGGAGGCTCTGGCTCGATTAGCATCCAGCGGCTCTGTCCACGCGCAAACAAAGCAGCGCCGGCAGCCGGCTCCCGGCTACATGAATCGGGTGGGCACAGGGACAACAGGATAGACTCCCCCCCCCCCCGTCAGCCTTTCTCTCTCTCCGCCTCTCTAGCGCCAATCTCTAATTGTTGATGGATTTCGGAGCTCTTCTTTCGCCAGTAGCTAGCAGCCGGCCCGAAACTACCGGTCCGTAGAGCCTCACCCGTGGCGCGGCGCGCGTGTGTACACAGAGAAATAAGAGATTAGTTGGCTCCGATGGAAACTCGTCCGACAATGGGGGGGTGGCCCCCTCCCCGGCGCAGTCGGTAGCGGCGGCGGCACTCTGCCCACACGCTACGACGCTACAATGTCGAATTGCCAAAGCTTGGGTTATCGGCTTTTGTATACCCTGCGCCCCGGTCCTACTGCAACCGGGCTAGTACAAATTTATGTGGAAAACTCGCGGCCTCGGCCATTGTGCCGCACAGAGCTATATACGCGCCCCCGAGGCTAACTTTCAGCGGACATTCAACGCATAGAGTTTCATTGCTAATAAAACGGGGGGGGAGAACGATAGCTCTGAGTTGGACTTGCCATGTTTTCCAAACGCCCTTGGCTATTCGACGAAAAGCGTGGGAAAAAAAGAAAAAGTATGACTGCAAGCACAAGAGAGACTACTGTGCCAATTAGAGTTAAGGGTGAGAAAGAAAGCTCGCTCGATAAATTAGCGAGGCTCGTTATATCGGCCACTCGAGAGAGAGCCAACTGCATAATGCGAAGCCAAAGAGACGGATGCGGGGAAAGAGGCGCGACGAGTCTTCGCGATGAAAAATTACAAGAGAGGGAGAGTAGGCCAGGTTAAAAGCTAGCTCTCATAATACAGTAGGTCATGCAGCTTCGACTTATGTATATATACATCTCGCTCGTCCTTTTGGTCAGGCTCTATCGCGCCATCTCGTTTCTCGTGTCTGGTTTACTCTCTTTATTCCAGCTCTCCTCGTTCCATTTATCTCTCCCTCCGCCCACACACATATTTTCGACGAGTCCTCCTCGCTCACGGATTCTTTGTCGTACACATAGACCATAGAGCCGTTTCTCCGACGACTCCTTTGTTTTCCAGGGGTTTGCTCTCGCAGCGTTTAAAAGGACAAAGTAAGCTCCTTTGATGAATAACGAAATTACGAGTCCGCCAAGCGGCTTTATCTCTTACTTCCGTCTACCGTTCCTCGATCGGAATGGTCAGTTTCCGTTTTTCTTCCGGCGGCAGAGCAAAAAAGGAGGGAACAGCTACAGTCGAATATGAAAATCGCATGAGCCAGCTTGCCTTCGAGCTTTCTACCTCTGCCCTGTGTGGTCTGGGGTGGAAGGCAAGTGAATCGACGCATCGGGGGAGCTACTTACTCGGGATCGGATAAGAAGGTTTTCCCGATACCGCCTCTCTCCGTGACCTCGACTCGCGCGATTTCTTTTTCGCCGTTCCTTTTTTTTCTCTGCTTTTACTCTCTCGCTCGTTCCTTTTTGCCCTTTCCATCGACCGTCATAAGAGCGGCTTTGCTGGAAATGGAGCCCCCCCTCCCCCGATGGCTCACTTGGATTATGGAAACTCGAAAATTATGTTAATCGTTAATTTAAGACTGGAGTTTGGCCTCGGATGGATTTTATACATGCCGGACACACGCCGGTGAAATTTCCCGATGTAAATTACCGGGCGAGCGGCTGTGTAATGAATTCCTGAGTACTCGTATAGTTAGCCCTACATAAATATTGCATCTAGTTTCATTGGAATTTTCCGGCTAATACTGATTGCAGGCGCAACGATTTTTTTTTATTAATTTTTGCGCCGTTGCGCAGAGGAAACAATAATATTTGTATGCTCGTGGAAATTTCTTTGTTTACACATAAAAATAATGCGCAAACAATCGAAGATTTTGAGAACTTGCAAATTCCCGGCTACAGACTCGAAGACACGTTCGACACTGAAAGACGTGATTTTTTGCAAAATCCCACCAGGGAGAAAATTCCAAGTTTGTAGATGTCAACGGAGAAACTTTACATGTGTCCGATGTATCGCAAACAGTTCGAACGTACCCTTCGTAGCTCGGCAGGGAAATTCGAGTTTACGTATACGCGTTCAAATTTAACATCTCGGAAAAATGGAAGTTGTCTACTGATATATACACGAATGAAATCGTAAAATTTTCTTCGATATATACGGGGGAGGCAAAGATTGATCGCAAATCTTTCCCTCTTCCCAAATTTTATTCATCCACACAAATTCCATGAAAAAGGAGTGATCTACTTTTGGGGCAAAATTTTACAAACGGACATCGTCGTCACGCGCAGTTTTGTCCAATTCGAAAAGAGTAATTGGGTGTCGAAAAAGGGGAAAAGTTAACGGTGCCATATAAAAGCGAGCTCGTCGGGTGCGTTTTAATGCCGTATAAATATTCATCGGCAATTTGGACAGGGAGCAAAAAGCTGTTGCCGAGTGTGTGTGTGTGTGTGTGTGGCGCGCATTGCTCGATCGTCGCCGGCAAAAAAGCCGCGCGGCAATCTCGTCGCAAGAGCGAATAGAGCAAGCAAACACACAGAGGTAAGAGGCCAATACACAGCCTCGATGCACCGTATATATCGAAGAGGTAAATTCGAGCAAGGCCTCGATTCGCGAGCAAACGCCTGCAGTTTCCGTTCGGCTTTTTCTCCAGCGGCAAGTGGCGCAAAAACAGCGAGCTTGCGCAAGATAAAGGTAAGCCGAAAAAAGTTTCCACAGTCGAGTAGCAAAGCCCGTACGGATGCGTGGATGAGGAGGAAAATTCTTCGTGCTGAATACAGACGAAGAGGGACATAAAGAGAAAGAGAGCGGGGATGATCTCTCCTCTCCGCGCGCCTCCAACGCGGGCTCTACCGTACTTTTTTTTATTTTTCTTTCTAGTTATTTACCTCTAGCTTTTTCAGAAATTTCTATACTTGATTCTTTCTCTAGCCTAATCAATTTTTGCATATCCTTTTGTCGGTGCCGTTTCAAAAAGCAAGCTCTATTAGGATAATTAATAATTTGTTGTCGGTGCGATTGGCAATGGAACGACATGCATACTGCAGCTGCAATACGTCTGGCATAATAAAGCCTCAACAATTGAACGGATACAATGGGAGTTATTAGGCGTAATCGAAAACAGGCGCAATTTCATAGAACGGGAAAATAGCAAGCCAAGAGGGCGGGGAGGGGTAAGGGAAAGGGAGAAACGTTTTCAACAACTTTTCGTTTTGGAGGTAAAATTACATTTACGGGACGCGGAGGGAGGAGAGGGGCCGAGCGAGTTCAAAAGCTAAAATGCAAAGTAGGTTGGTCAGGGGCGGGGAGGAAACAGAAAGAGAGGGAGGCTGGAACAAGGTAGCGCTTTGGCCAAAAATCGCGCAATAAGCGAGGCCAAGCCACTTCCGGGCAGAGAGCTCTCTCCCTTCCTCCCTCCGTTTGCTTGTCTATCTCGAGCTCGCGCGCGTGTCCCTGTGGCATGTGGCGAATTCCAAGAGCTGCCCCCCCTCCCACCCTAGGAATTTCCGGCCGAAAATTGCCTCGACCGCGAGAGAAGCCCCTGCTCTGCTCTAGCTTGCGCGCACACGCGCGTCGGCGAGTAAGCTGCGAAAAAAAAGCGAGACGCGGTAAAACGAGACTACCGGGACTTGTTGGCGAATACAAAAAAGCGAGAGGGGTGGGGGACTAAGGGGGAGAGGAGAGAGAGAAACATGAACGGTGGCTTATCACGCGCCAAGTTGGAGAACTCGCGGGCTGCTACTTTGCAGCGTGACGTCAGCTCGCGCTCTATGTCTCGACATTGGCGCAGCGCGAATAAAAATCGAGTGAACGGCGATGAAAAATGTTGACAACTATTTCGAGATCCTACACGACTTTATTTCTCTGTCGTTTTTTTTTTGTTGTTGTTGCACTTTTGACGTGTTTTTCGTTGAGTTTCGGACGATCGAGACTCGATGATATATTCATTGTTAATTTTTTATAACCTTAACAACCTGCCATGCCATTATCAGCGCAAACTTTCAAGCCGGATTATCGTTACAGCACATGTAGCTCATGATTAAATTACGCGCGGAAAAAAATCAATATTAACCGAGTTGTAAAGCAGACGACGCAACTTGAACTTTGTTAAACGAGAAAAGTAGAGGAGCAGGGAGGGGGGGGCGTAGTAAGAGGGCAGCCAACGTCAATATACTCTCCCAGCGAAATCAGATTATCAGAGAAAAACAGAGAACATTTGTTCGAGAGAGGAGGTGCCGCGGCAAAACCTCGTGCGACCCTCTTCCCTCGGCTTCTCTCCACTCGAAGCCCACGGGCCCCCCCGCGGACTTTTTCCTCTCCACGCGGGCGACTTTTTATTCGTGTCGGCGCATTACGAGCCACGAGATTGCGGCCGGAAGAAAGAGGGAGAAGGAGGACGCCTGCCTCCGGCAGTTTTTTCTCACCGGCGCAACGAAACGACGAGCGAGAGGATATGGAACGTTTTATTGCGCAAGAGCGAGTCGCACACTCGACGAGATTAAAATTAATAGCTGCCGCCTGCCACTCCTCCTCGTTCCCCTTGCCCTACCCCTTCCAACGCCCTATAGTATATCTCGCGAGATCCTTCATTTGGACGGAAATCAGCGCTTCGTACTTTTTTTCCTTCCCTCTCTCCTTATTCATCTTTTTCTCCTGCTCTCTACGTTTCTCTCTCCGTCTCTCTCCAGGGGTGCGCTCTCTTTTTTCCTCTCGCACGCGTACACGAGAGATCCGTACGTAACGCGTGGAAAATTGTCGTGCGAAATTCCACGGAGTAGGGCGCGAGCGCAATGAAGAGCTTCGCGCGAGAGGGAAAAGATGTAGGCCATTGTACGGGCATTACCATCAAACCGTACTCGGATCGATTGGACACGTGGCTTCTTTCTTTAGCAGAATCGATGAAAAGGACCTATAGGGACGATGAGTTTTAATTCGAGCAAAAAAAAACTATCAAGAGGCGAGATTTCAGTTTAATTTCAGCCAGCGCCGCGGGATTTTCCAAACGAATTTTTTTTTTAAATCCCTTCCAGGAGCTTGTCCGAGTTTAATCCGACTTATTTTCTCATCAATCTTATCCAAGCCTCGAGCCGTCCTCGCGAAACATTAAAATTCGCGGAGCACAGCCGCTCATCCGTCAGGGAGAAAAAGAAAGTTGAGCAAAAAGTCAAGCCAACGCTAACTTATCAGTCGCTCGATAGTAACAGAGACGGAGGGGAAACACATTGGCTCTCCCCCCCCACACACATTGGTATTTCTCGAGGGCGTGCCGCGTGCGAATTCCTCGCGAGATTGCGGCTTCGTCGAGTGCTTGCGAAACCCTGAGAGAAACTCGGTGTAAATCGACGTTGGCCCACAAATCCGAACAAGAGGGAAGTCAATAATTTCCGTGGAATCGCGTGTGCTTTAATGGTTCAATTATAATGACCCAATTTTTTTTTAATCCAACGCGGACGAGACACATTTCGAATACTTCCCGCTGATCCTTAGATATATCCCTCGAGCAGGCGATCAAACATTTGCATAAATGCATAATCCGGGTAGGGTCTTGTGACATACTCTATCAGCGTGTCTAGTCTCGCTTAATCTCGCCCTTATTGGGCCGTTCTCCTCTGGAGCCACGTCCAAAGAAGAGCCGCTCGGGGCATTAGCATTTAAAGGGCCGCATATCGTCTTAAGCGAGGGGATAATGGCGGAGGCAAGAACGTGCGGTTGCGACCGCACATTATACTTGTTGCTCCGGGAGGGGAGGGGAGAGAAGACCAGTCATCAAGGGACAGTGAAGCGAGCGGGTCGTCTCGCGGAAAGCTGGAAGTGGTCCAAAAGGACTTGGCTTACCCCGGCTCCTCCCGGCTTGTGTACCAGTCATACGGATGGCAAACGCGAGACGTGCGCGGCGAAAGTGCAGGCTGGAATTGATATTTTTGGCGGTGGAGAGGGCAGATGTGTATCGGTATAAATGCCGGAGTCTCTTGGCAACGTCCGATCGCAGCTTGACATCATTCACTGAGATTATCGAGAGCCCGCTTCCATACGTACACACACGCGCGCGCGAGCCTCTCCAACCGCGTTTTCAGATATTAAATCTTGATGCGGGCTTTTGCGGTGGGGTAGTGGTCTTCCAAAGCATATTAAACCTCCCCCTCCCCTGTATCTTTGATAAATCCGATCAAAGAATTTTTCCGGCTATATGTTTGTATTAATATTCATAGTTAAATCGCGAAATATCGAAAAGGGGCGGAGTAGGAGAACGTTGCTCAACTTGGCGCGTACGAATAATCAGACTCGGATGAAATTTATCAAGCGCGTGCACAATATAAACATAAAACAAAATATTCAAGCTTATCGGATATGGAACATCTGTCAAAGCTAATTTCGATGCGCGACGAGCGTATTGCGGTTTGCAGCGACGGCAACACGCGTAGTTCGAATTACAAATGCGTTGACCGACCGCACGGGGTCTACTCTGCGCTCGTTTCTCAATACTAGATTCTCCTCTGCTGCTATTTTGCATTTCCACGATTTATATAGGTACAACCGACTGACAAAGTGAGGTTTTTAATGTCCGCTGGCAACAAGATCTTGGAAAAGACAAGATTCGCACAATTTTTGGAAAACAAGAAGAAATATTGATTTGTTAAGAAATTTTTTTTTGGTTCGATTCGTTTGTTTAAATAAATAACGAATAGTTTATAAAAAGTAAAATATTCAGATAAACTTTTCATATCAATTTGTCTGCGAAACTTCATTAAATAGTAAGTTTTAGAGGAGATGAAATAACATTTCCTTTATCAGGAAGTAGCTTTCAATGATAACATATTGCATGCATCGTAAAGAATGTGAATAAAGAAGGAAAATTTCTTTGCAAGATGAATGTTCGGGGGAGCTTCTATGGTGCTCTTCGCTGAAAATTCATGAATTTAAAAGGAATTACTTCCTTAAGTGAAAGGAAAGTTGAGAAATGCTCTGCCAAAATTCCCGAGATAACGTAATTCATCTGTGCAAGTAGATAAAACCCTTGTTTAGTCAGACCACGTAGTATGATAGGGATATACACAACTGCGATGCGAAATTGCGTAACAAAGTTGATAATATCTAATCTTCCCTCATAATCTTACAAATGAAGTTTCACGAGAGTCCCTTTGCTTTCTATTAATCCATACAAAATAAATAACATTGAAAAGTAGGACATCGAAAAAAGAATCGAACGATCCTACATCAACACTCTCGTGCGCACGAACATTAACGACGGCTTTCCGAGGATATAAATAGCACATACACATCCACAGCGCGTACATCCGACAAAATCCAACGTTATATTAACCACGCATGCGCTTAGCTTATAGCTGTGCTGCGGTGTCAACGACCGCATCACTGGCGCCAGGCGGCGATTTAAAATTCAACCGCCCGTCCGGTCTCCTTATCATAACGCGTCGAGTTTCGAAGTAGTATAACCCCCTCTGCCACGTCCCCCTTATGCTCTCAAAGCTAATATTTACCAGGGGGCGTTTATGGGTGCTCGGAAATCCGGATTAATAACGCGGCCCCGGACTGGTTTCGATTTCTAATCTCCAAGCGGAACGCCACAGAGAGACTGGCTGAGCAATTTTGGGACGTTGAGCGATTTGCGCGAGCTATAGGAGCGACTTTATGTCGATTTTTATCAGTGGGCTTAATTATAACGCCGAGGCCCGCTTGCGCGGGAACAATCTGGAATAAATGTTTTGATCTTTCTTTTTTTTGTTCTCCGACGGCTGTGAAAAGATGGAAACGAATTCAATGAGCGAGAGGCGCCACTGCGCGAAGCCAGCGCTTCAATTAAATTGTTAAAATATTTGAATAACCTTCGCGGCAGACGGATCTTACTAGATTCTCGAGAGTCCGTCTCTCCGTTAGAGATAAAGGAGCAGAAGGCGCGCGCCGCTGCCGCGATGAAAGTCGACGTTGAAAATCCTACTGACTATTGAAAAGAGGGGAAAGATGAAGAAAAAATCGATTTCAATGAGTTATTGGAAAATCTGTTGCAGTGTCATTTGTACAAATGGAGAAAGAGAGAGTTTTTTGATTCAAATAGATGGAAAACGCATAATTATTGGATTTTAGTTGTGCTTTATTGAATTTTCGTATATCGAGACTGTTAATTAAAATTTGTACGCGCGAAAGAGATTTAGGCTCGGCGAATATTATGCTGACAAAACAAGCGTAATTTGGATTTAAATTTTGAATTCGATCATGTTAAATAATATTGTTATTGTAAAATAGAAGTAATTATTGATAATCGTGTGCAAATTCGATGCAAGTCTAAAATTGTTAATTTACATTTATTTATTTTAAAATAAGTCTTTATAAATATAACGAAATCGTTCGTAATTACGATACTTTTTTGTACGCATTAACGCGCAAATATGCTCATTTTAAAACAAAATATTAAAATTTTACAAATAACTTTCATTAAATAAGCGCATAAATAAATTATTTAAATATTCAATATTAAATTTACATGTTAATTATTAAATAATATTTAATTGAAAATTCCCAAGCTCTGCGGCGCTCGCCCGAATCTTTCAGCAAAGTTCGTCGCCCCCTGGACCCCGGTCTTTCACCCACAAACGTTTGTTTGGCATGAGAGGGAGAGAGAGAGAGAGAGAGTAGCTGTCGAAGTGACAATCGGTGTGGAGTGCGACGTCGTACAGCAAATTCATAGAGCTCCGTTAATTCGCGCGGAAACAGGAGCCCCCGCAGGAAAACGCTAGGTCTCTCTCGTGTGTATGCGCCCTGCGTCACAGCCTGGCTCACGCTCCCTCTCCCATTGCAACAGCCACGCAGTGGAATTTCGAAGCCGGCAACGCGCCGTAGCAGATGGAGAGCCGAGGAATCGGAGTAAATTAGCGAGCCACTACCACCGCTCGCTCTCTCTCTCTCTCTCCATCTCCTCTTCTTCACCGCTCGCTCACTCGAGAGACACACACAGGGTTCTACCGCAAAACAGCGAGTTTACTCTGCGAGACGAGATTTTCCATGCGAATCCGAGCTAATAAAAATCGGACAAAAGAGCAGGGAACTGCTCGTTTTGCTTCACTACTACTACTAGTACACTATACCTATCGAAGTTAAAATGAAAATTGCCAAAGAGCACGTTACCCACTTTACACCTTCGTCATTTTCGGTGTAACACAAGTGGAGAGCTGTAAAGAACGGCGTCGTAAAATACTCATGACAAGATGGCATGCAAACGCCGTTTAAAGTCACAAATTTTCCTCTGCCCACGGCTGGGGGCTCGCTCATTGCCCCCAAGCCCCCCCCCCCTTTTACCCAGTCGTTTTACGCCGATTACTCCGGATAGTGGGCCTGTGAAATTTGATTCTCGGAACACGTGTTCCACTCGCTACGCAGCTGAAATTTCATTATACGGACCCGCGCTCATATTTGTTCCTGCCGCTCCCTCCTTCTCTCTTCTTCTATCGCTGCGTTAGATAGCGCGTGTTTACTAATTACAAGCGCCACCGTACCTGTTCTTCTCTTTCTCTCTCTCACTTCCTCGTTCTCTCTTAAAGATGCGTGTGTAAACGCATTACAAAAGCAAATTTGCCATTTTCAGCGTTAAACTTTCTGCCGCGCGTCGCTTCCATTTTAGCCATACTTGCCTTAACTATTTTATCCGGTCTCTATTTCTCTACTGTTTGCCAGATAAAAAGTCTATAGAATTTAGATTCTGTGAGTGATTAAGTACGTTAACAAGAGATAAGAAACACGTTGATATTAAAGAAAAACAGGTTGATCCGCGATATTATATCAATTGCCAAAATTGAAAGAATAAAAATCGCAAGTTTATTTTAATTAAAAAATAAGACAATAGTTACTAAAAGAGAGAAAAATCAGGAATTAAGTGCAATTAGGTTAATCATGAGAATAGTCGGCAATTCATCACGAGCCGGGCATGCCAAGACCCGCAAACGATTATCCCCCCGTCCATTGTCTTCGGTAGGTAGTAAGACCAGTAGCAGCAGCAGCAGCACCGGGGCGAGCGGCAGTTTCGCGAGAGAGAGATAAGTTCGCGGATCGCAAATGTTCTCCGAGAGCGCGCCAGCGACTCGTCCCTATAACCACATCGTCCGTTGCAATGCCCTCTCTCTCTCTCTCTCTCTTCCTCTTATCTGGCCACGACAATGAGCCCGGGGGGCGTTCAAGTGGCGCTAATGGATTCTCTCGCGCCCCACTCTAATGATTGAGAGCCTCGAGAGAGAACGAGCAGTCGAGCTTGAAGCTGAATAACAAGGCGACGAGTCGTGTTCTCGCGCTGATTTTCGAAAAGAGTCAGCTGAATATATACGCGTGGAAGGTCGTAAATCAAAAAAGTTTGGTACGACACGCGAAAACCTGCCGATAAACCTTCTCTTTACTGCCCGCGCGATGTCCTCGGCTATGGGTATGTATTTGCATGTAGGTGGCGCGGGGAAAACTACGTTTTGAAGTATCGCAGCCGAAGTTTATTTAAGATCAAAGCCACACGCTCCCTCTGTTTTTTTTGCCGTAGAAAAAGAGATGGAGCGCTCGGAAAAATTTTACTCGCCGCGCTAAAGTTATGACTTTAGGTTATTTTACGCTTCTAGGTAAACTCTATCTCTCGACTTCTTTCTCCCCGGCTGCGAGAGCGCGAAAGAGAGGGAAAAGTAAAATGTAGGATAGAGAGAAAGAGAGAGGGATGCGCGATGGCGTAAAACGAACGCGGCGCGCGCGGAGCTTGAGCTTCAAGGGGAGCGTATTTTTGAGGAATACTCGAAATGAACGTGCCCGTTTATTCGGAAATGCGTTCGCAAGCGCGAGAGGTACTACTCCGCCGCCGAGGGTTTCCCGAAAATAGATCTCTCTGCTGCTGCTTCTGAGAGGAAAAAGTTCGACTTTAACTTTGCCCGAGCGTCAAATGAAAAACAATGCGGAAAATATCGACACTCTCTATTTCACGATTTGCGAGATGCCTAATTGTTCAAGAAACATTAAAAGCTTGAGTCGTTGAATTTTTTGTCGATATTTTTGGTGGCGTTTTATTTTCCTTTTTTTTTTAAGTGCTAAGATGCCGAGCTTTGTTGCAAAGGCTCGGCTTTCTTTACTATATATTTTTTTTTCGCGAGTTGGTAGGAGCTTTACTTTGTCATACATCCTTCATTCGAGGGCCGTAAAAGTTTTATACCGGAATAACGAGGCACAATGCTGTAAAAAACAAATTCTTAAAAGAAAGAGAGAAAAAAAGCGGAGAGAGAGAGGGAGGAAAATAACGTGTAAAAGAAAAGCTCCGTCGCGGCGTGGGGCTCATTCGTGTATATACGTGGGCTTAAAAGGAAGAGGCTGTAAAATTTTATGAGTTCTTAGACCGAAAAGAGAAAATTAAAATAATCTCGCGTTAACGCTCGGTTATTTTGTATTTCTTTCATTTTTTCTTCTGCTGTGTATTATTATTTAAAAATCATCTCAAAGAAATATCAACAATGTACTTTAATAAATTATCGTGTTTTTTTGTTCTACGATTTAAAATTTACCAACGTTCCCGCACGAACTTTCCGCTTAAAAGCAAAAGACACGGGGGCTCTTCTCGGTTTACTCGAAGAAGTGGATAGAACTTGCGGTCGTACATTCATTTTCGCAAGCTCTCGGCGCGAGCACGAAGTAGTCGATCAGTCGGATTCCAAACGTGACTTTCGCCGAGGGAGCTCAGCTCTCCCGTTGTTTTGTCCTCATTCCTTATCCGACACGTCCGCAGGGGAAACTCGAGGATCGGGCGCATCTCCGGTGAAGCGGTCATTCTCGAGAAATTTACCGACCCGACCAGCGCAAGATAGATTAGGATAAAAAGCCGTCGCAGCGGAAAAATTTTGGATTCCTCTTATTCAAGCTCCAATGCTAAGGAAAACCAAGAGAGGAAAGGAAGAGAGCGTGGATAGCACGCACATACACACAAGAGACTGGCTGGAATCACGATTTTCTCGGCGACCATTTCGTACGAAAAGTACACGAGTGAGAGAGAGGGAGAGCGTTAAATGCCAGCGCTGAGCGGGCTAGCTACGAAAATAGGAACTGGGGAAATGAAAAGGGGGAGCTTGACGGAGGCTGGCTGGTTAGAGGGGGAGAGAGAGAGGAACGGAAGCAGGGGTAGGTAAAAGACGCGTGATG
Organism: Anagyrus pseudococci; assembly: GCA_030522585.1. Classification (NCBI taxonomy): domain Eukaryota; kingdom Metazoa; phylum Arthropoda; class Insecta; order Hymenoptera; family Encyrtidae; genus Anagyrus; species Anagyrus pseudococci. Next base: position 59,123 of record JAPYYQ010001224.1, read on the forward strand.
CGCGGCAGAGAGCTATAGAGCATCCCAAGCCGCCCGGGGGCCACAATTTTCCTCATTTTTCTTTTCTACTCCCTCTTTACACACACACGCCCGCGCGTGAGCGGCCGCTCGAGAAATTGCGCGTACCCGGCGACTTCCGGAGCACGAGTTACTTGTTTGCGCGACGAGAAGAGGCAATATTGGCAAATTGAGAAAATTTATTTCTTGCTCTACTGTTAACAGTAGCGCTACTTCCCTTCTCTCTCATTCTCTCTCTTTGTGGTTATTTTCATTAAAACGAACGCACGGAACTTATTAACCTTCCGATGCTCGTTTTTGGGTTTTCTTCTGGCAAGGAATTTCAATTAGCGACGATGCGATGGATAGATAAACACAATGGTTTTTTGGGGAATAAAAGGAAATAAAAGGAGATACGGTCGAGTGAAAGCGAATTATTTTCAATCAACCTAATTTCAAATGAGAATAGGACGCTGAAGGACGAAAAAAAGCGAATACCTAATGAAAATTTGAAAATTTTCAAAAAAGCTCTCTACAAAAATACTTTTCGAAATGATTCGCTCGTGATCGTGATGGATCATTTCCTCGACAAATAAAAGAGAAAAGAACTACGAATATTCGAAAGCTCAGTTAACAGGGACGAACGGCCTTCCGGGATTATAATGGGATAGAAAATTGGGTCAATCGAAATGCTCTTCTCATTCAGCTCGCGAATTGCAATGCCTCACGGAACTCTCCTTAACCCCATCGACCCTCTCAAGCCATTTTGTTTTTAACTCGCTCGTAAATTAGAGATTACACTCCTATCGTGACATTAAAACGGCAGTTTTATTAAAACAAAAAAAAAAATAAAAATCCAAATGACGCCAGCCGTTAAATTATTATGGCAGCTCGTCTGCATCGCCCAGAATCACCTTCGACTACAGCGGCAGTTAATTAAACTAGCTCCGATTCGTCGACGCGTAAATTCCAACGGCTTCTTCCGTATACAATCAGAGCTTGTTGCGAGTAACACCTGCCGAGAGCTCGCGTGGCATTCGATTCGTCATTAAAAGTCAAATTCCAGCCGTTCCAGCGGCTTGCGCCCAGTGAATTCCGTGCAACCCTGGGAACATATCCATATTCAACACAACGAGCGCAAGCTCGAGAAAATCCGCAGGACCAGAGAGCGGGGGGTCAACATAGATATCGTCGGGAAAGAGTGGGCGGCTCAATTAAAAGAAGCCGCGCTCGCGCTCGCAGTCATTTTCACAGTGCCAGACCGTCTGTTTGTCCCGACTTTCAGCGTGTATTTGCAATGCAATAGGCTTGGCTGTTGTTACAGCTGCGCCGAGGCTAGAGAGCAAGATAACCCAGAGGGACAGACGCGCGGACCCGGCTGCTGGCCGAAGGCTATGGACTACAATTGATTCGTCTGTCTGGCTGAGTTTGGCATCGATTTCTAAAGCTCGACCGCACTGGCTTGTTTATATCGCAAAGTGCTGACGGTGGACCGGACGAAAAATATTCTGCGGACTCGCTTTTTTTTTTATTTTTGCTAAGCTCTGATTTATGCTTAGTCAAGTGTTATCTTGTTATTCGTTTGTCCGAGTTTTCCCGTAGAGTGCCTCGTGACGGAGAAATCTGATTTCACGTGTAGAGCTTGATTGTACGCGAGGATTGTTTATGAGTTTGAGAAATTTTCTATGGCTTACAGTGATTACGCAATTTTTTTTAAATTTTGTACTGCTATCGAGAAAGTGATACGAATACGCGTATGGTCAGACAGCGGGATAAATAAAACCGGATATTATCGATGTTTTTATTTTTTTAATTAATTTGATAACAACTTCGGGTTCAATTACTCGGTGGAAAATCGAAATTTGATATGTTTCTGTTTTGTAATTAGTTCGTTCGCAAGCGAATTTCATGATTTAAAATGGTAGTTCGATGATGAATCTGACTTTAACGAACGGCAGTGGAAAAACCAGAGAAAGAGGGTCGCAGAACAGAAGGAGATGGTAAGCTGAACGAACGTCGAGAAAATCGATGGATCGCGTTTTGATCGACGTGGAAAACGCGCCAAAATTGCTGCGTAAGTGTCAGATGGGCATACACGAGGCGGGCCTGCGCAAAGAGCAAAGGGGATATAAATTTTTGTTCTATTTCGACACATTTTGAGGTACGTGTATTGCGCTTTTATTTTCTCTCGTGCATTCACAATTTTTTTTTTCATTTTTTGCTGTCCTCGTTCTTTTTTTTCAGCTTTTTTTTTTATATTTTCCTGCCCCGGCATTTTTCTCTCCGGATCCCGTTGTGCATTTGTCGGTTCGATCATCCAGACGTTGCGAATAGTTCGCTTCGTGGAAAAAAGGAAAAAAAAGTAGAAGAGGAAGGAAGCTCAAAAGAGAGAGAGAGAGAGAGAGAGAAAGAGTACATTAGCTCGCCAACAACTGGGAGCTCGGCTAGGAGGATAGAAAAAAAGTGATGGCCGGAAGAATGGCTGCAGCCGCGCGAATCGGTCTTGTTTAAGGAAGTTTTATCCGTTCGCTTTTATCGCCGCGGACATTTTATTTTGCATCGGAGCGTTCAAAAAAGCATTTGTGGAATAATCTCGCGTCGCGGCGGCGAGTTGTCGAATGATGCGATTACGTTGGCGAACCGCAGAGATATCTGTAGAAATCACTATTTTTTCATCCCCTACACACGCGTAACTTGCATTCAAAAACTATTAACTTTGACGCTTTTTTGTGCGATTAAAAAAAAAACTATAAAAAAAGCTCCACCGAATCGTTTAAAAAAAAAGCCAATTTTTTTCGTTCACCACACGTCCTTTTTAGCGCCAGCGGGCAACTTTAAACATTAATCCATCCATTCATAGGATCAAAAAATAAAAGTCATCGCAGCGCGTCTCTCGTCATATAAAGGCTCGCGACTACGCTCTCCTCTCTCGAAAGCTCGATAAATCGTTCGTTCATTAGGCTGCTTGACGCCTCGAAAACAAGCTAAAAGCCCAACGCGGCTTCCATAATTGTTATTGATGCACCCGAGGCAGTTCTGGCTTTAGATGCTCGAGCGTCCGTTGATCCTGCATATCTTGCACAGTCCGAGGAAGTTGAAAAAGCGGAGCCCGTAGGAAAATGAAACTACCGAGATAAGAAGCAGTCGGTCTGCCGGAGCGAGAGGAGAGGAGGGGGGACGAGGAAGCTCATTGAATCACGTAACCTGCTTACTCATTCGCGTAATGGCTCGGCTGTATTTTGTTTTCCCAGCGCTTCCATCTCTTTTCTCTCCGGCAACGGCTGGTTAATGTGCTTCCTTGGACCCCCGGCATCTTTTGTTGTCTCTGCACAGTCTCTTTCGCGCTTCTCGAGAATAAGCGGTCCGACGTGTACACACGCCGAGGAGTCGCGAGAGAAGAGGGAAAAGGTTTTTCTTTTTGATCGAGCGAATCGAAAGAAAAAAAATCGATGGCAACGACGGGTGTATTTATGATAAACTGCTTTGTCGTTTTCTAGACGCATGAATACGTTGTTAGACGCGATTACGTGCTTTTCTCGAGCTTGCGACCTACGTTTTTTTTTAATAAACACTACGTCAACGGGATGAAAAAGATATGGCTCTTCTGCATCTACTCTGCATCGGAAAATTTATTACATCAACGGAGTTGAGATCCTCGCAAGCTCTAATGGCTGCCATTACAGCAGACGAGATCGAAAAAGAAAAAAAGCTCGGAGAATTTAAACAAACGAAACAAAAGCCCTGCGACGTGGCTCTGGTTGTTTCTTTTTAATTAAAGACTTTTATAACCAACTGCGCAAGCTCATTCGCGACGGTGGCAGATAAATCAGGGCCCGATATGCGAGCCAAGCTTTCTTTCTCTCCCGTCTTTTTTCTTTTTTGGCCGAGGAAAAAGGCACTCTCTCTCATTTTTCTCACGCGCGCGTCTCGGAGTAGTAACAGCGCGTCGCGTGCTCTCTTCCCAAGTCGAGCAAAAACGACGGAAGCGCGGGCGCGTGGGCTTTAATCTTGCATAATTAACCGGCGGCCGCGAGAACTTTTTCCCACAAGCTTCAACTAAGAGCCTCAAAGCGGCAAAACGAAGTCGCTTAATCGAGTCGACCGCGAGAATGCGCACTAACTTGGCTTGGCTTTTTAAGCTCTTAATCAGCTATCACAAGCCCGTTGGTTAGGGCTGACGCGCGCGCTAGTTTTTCTTCTGAGAAAATAAAGGATTCAGCAAGTGTCGCGCGTGGCTTTTTGATCGACGAGAGTTACGTAACTCTCCTTTCGAAATCTCGAGCGATTGATCTTGCTTTTTTCCTTGCCCTTTAACACGCGCGCCCCAATTTTTCTTTCTCACTGCTGCGCTTGCACGCACGCGGAAGATTCGAGAAGAAAGTCGAGTTTATAAACGCGGCACTAAAATGAATTGCTGTCGTTGGATAACAAGCGAGCAGTAGACAGAAAGAGAGCAGCACTCGATCATAGCGAGCGTTGACGATCGCGGGCACTTGGACGATAGAAAGGGAAAGCAGTCTATGGGAAAGTCTCGATTAGCACATTTCTCTCTCTCTCTCTCTCTCTCTCTCTCTCTCTTCGCTTCTAAACGCAATCCTCAATCTCATAGAGGGCGTAAAAGCATCGGGTGGTGAAGCGCTCGCTCAAAATAAAAAAAAAAGAGAGAGAAGAGAGAGAAAGCGCGAGGAAACGAGGACCGGGATTAACGGCGGGCTTGGCTGCGAATAATAAACGCGATTAACGCCCTCGCGCGAACCTCTCGAGATTGCTGCTAGGATGCTCGAGAAGTAAAGAGCAGCGAGAGGAAGAGAGCGAGTCAGCCCTCGCGACTGAGGAACGAGCAATTCTGGAGAGGAGAAACGTTCGGTTGTATTGGGCCTTCCGACGGATATCGCGTCGAACGTAAACGAGGTCGGCGTAAAAGGAGAAACTCAAGAGCTTAGAACGTGAGCTGTACTAGCGTTGACGGCAGCTCTTTCTCTCTCTGGCGGCTAAAAGCGGGAAAAAGCCTCGACTTGCATTTCTCTCCTTTCCTCTGTCTATCTTTCTCTCCCTCTCTTTTTTTTGCTAGCGCTGATCGTACTCTCGTGATTTGCGCCTTTAATTAAATTTACACCGAGGGCTTTGCTGTTTGCTATTGCTCCGGCCCCGCCGAGGATTCGAGCTCTAAATACAGAGGCGAATGTTCATGGAAAATTCATGAAATTGTTATATGCCGCGGTACCGCTCTTTCCTCCCGAGCCCCCTTCCCTCTGCTCTCAGTCCTTCTCTCCCTCTCTCTCTTGGTGCTGAATATTCCAGCACATTTTCAAGCGAGTCTCGTAAGAACTAATTGGTTAACCAAACACTCATTCTTCCTCGCGAGAATGCTTAAAAACTCGATCGCTTAGCCGACTGCCACCGGCTCTCTCTGCTGTATAACGGAAGTTGGAACTCGGAATTTTTCCAAAGAGAAGAAAATTAATGATAACGAGAAACAATTTGACAGGGGCCAAAATAAAGAAAAAAGAAAATAATAACTCGCCGGAGCGTTGCTACTTAAACAGTCGTGTATATTCCTTTGTCTTATAAACAAAATTTAAATTCACCCGCACAAAAGGTATACATATATATTTCACTTTCGGGCCCGAGAGCCAAAGGCAAAAGGAGGTAAAAGCAGTTAAAAAAAGCAGAAGCCGGCTGCATTTCTAACCGGCCAAGTAATGGAGGAAGAGGGGGTGGAGGGCAGAAAGAAAAGATGGGAGCCGCGTCGTTGCTCGAGCGAGCGTTTTAATGCTAATTTATTCAGAATCTCGGCAGCGTGGCGGAGTCGTCAAAGCGCGAGCGCGAGAGAGAGAGAGAGAGACGAAACGGAACCGGGGAGATTAGCAGTGTGCGCGAGAGAACTCTGTGGCTTCAAAAGCAGCTCTAGCTGAGGGAGGGGGGAACAGACTGGGGAGGGGGGGTTACAGGTAGAGAAGAGGCCTCGCCCGTGGAAACGTAGAAGCTTGGACTGGAGGGCAAGGGGCACTTTGAGCGACCGCATCGTAAAGCCAGAGAGTCGACTTTACGTCCCTCTCCTTCCTCGCCTGCTCTCTCGGGACCTTTTTACCGTCCGAGACTTGGGGCTGCTCTCGCAAATTGGAAATCGTTGCAGCGTGGCAAGCGCGCCGGTAGCGCCGCAGCCGGATAAGCCCTTCACGGCTGTCCGATTTTTCACGGGCGCTCTTTCCCCCCCCCCTTTTACTCGACCGCGGCTGACGACACGCGCGGCTAAACTACTCGGGCGTTCCAGCCGAGCGATCACCTTTATATCCTATCTCTCCTCCCTGCTCTCTTTCATTCCTGTCTCGAGTCATTAGGAAGGGTCTCGAGATCTGAAGTGCTCGTGCGCGTCCGTCCGAGGGATCCTTACACAGGATGCGGCGATTCTCGAGCGGGAAAGAGAAGGAAAGGAAGCCCTACTAGGTGCTTTTCTTGCTTACAACGAACGGCGCTGCAATATTTTTGCACGAACGGCGCTACAAAAGTTTCTTCGTCCGAGGCCCCCCCGTTACTTCCCTCCTCGGCTCCTCGGAATTTATCGCGACTAAAGATTAGCTTTACTATTCTTCCCGACTTTCCTTTTCCCCTCCTCGGGGGCAGTTGGAGAAGATAAAAAATGCAATTTCCGATGGGCGTACGTGTGTGTCCGTTCGGACGTAGAAAGTACACGCGTGTACAGTTGTATGTAACAATCGAAGAGCGAAAGAGCCGTTGTTTGCCGACTTTTAAAAAGTATATCTATCCTACCTCGGGGGCAATTCTGCGCGCGCGGCCAGATGATTAAGCGAAACGAGCTCCCATTTGCGAGGGGGGAGGGCGCATCGAACGAGACGACGCATATCCGCGCTTTGTGACCCTCCTCCCCCTACCCGCGAATGTTCGATGAACAATAAGAAATAAATTTGCTCGATCGGCCAGTGTGGCATCCTTAGCGATGCCATTCGTTATTAGCTTCTCTCCAGCGCGTATACCCATCGATCGCTAGCCCATAACTTAGCCCCCCACCGAGAGCTGCGCGAGCGTCCTTTAGCTCCCTTTTCGCGAAATCTTAAATCATCGGTTTATTGTTCGGCAAAGAGAATGAGAGAGAATGGGGCCGCTCGTTTGTACGCGTAACGAACTTTTCGCGTAGCGATTTATATCGGCAAATTGGAAAAATCTCGCGGGGAAATAAAGCAAATACGCTCGAACGCACCGCTTAGCTGCTATATATAGTCGTTAATTCGGCTCGCGAAAGAGAGAGAGAGAGCGTCGGGGCTTTTATTTCGGGCCCTCTTAACGGCTCGCTCTTTTCTCGTCGAGCCGTAAAAGTTTCCGGCTGGCGCTCGAAACCAGTCGTTTTGAGCTCGCTCAACTTTTTTAACGCCAGGGCGATGCCTATTCTACGTAGAAGGGAGCGATGATACCAGGCGATAATAAGGCGAAGAAAGGCAATCGATTGACAAAGAATTATCATCGAACTTTGATTGCCCGTTCTAATTTCACGATCCGTTGATGATGTCTTTGATTAAACGTTTCATCCACTTTGGAAACGAGGAACGGAATCGAGTTAACGAAGCAACTATAACGTTATGTATTCATTAGTATTTGATTAAAGGTTAAAACAAACAAAAATTTAATCGCCATACGAGAGCTCGGGGAATTCCCCGCGATTGATGATGTCCGAGGAGCTTCTCTCGATCTCTCGAGCAAGGGGAACTTTTTAATTGCGATACGCAAACAAAAGTCAACGGATTCTGGTTAGTATAAATCCCTCCTCTCGCTCTCTCTGCCAACGTGAAAAGTTGTTAAACTTGACGCTTCTATTGAAATTTCAGATTTATTTTTGGTCGAGCCCTTCCCCACCGCGCCCTCGCACCGCGAGAGCATAGTTATACGCCCCGGCTTGAAATAAGACCAAAGCCGTTTGGCCAATTTGCAATCAGAAATAAAGTAAACACAAAATTCTCCCCCAAGATCCTACTAATTTTGCTGAATTTTTTATTTAAAACTCCCTTATTTACATGAATCTTCCCTGCTTGCAGGAGTGCCTCCTGAATCTTAAACATTTAAACTCGTTTGATTGCGCGAGAGCGAAAAGAGAGAGAAGCGTCTGCGTTTGATAAATGTTTGGAAAAACGAACTTTTCTTAAACCTGCGCTAAAATAATTCGATTCAATCGCGATCGCAATTCGCCAAGTGCAAACGTTTTTAGCTGATTCCAACAAAATACGAGGGGTATGGTGCTGAGAGCGCGTAGCACACGCGCCTATCCGCTAATCAACCCAAACATTTGCCGAGTATCCTCATTCCCGTGGGGAAACACACTTTCCGGAGGCCTCGTTGAATCAATTAACGGAGACGCTCCGTCGCACTTCACAAGCAAATGAAAACGACGCGTAGGAGCAAACGCGAGGAGCGAATGAAAGAGCATGCTTTATTGGACAGCGCAAAAATACGACTATACCGTTTGGCAGGCTATAATAGATAACCCGAGCGCGACGGAACAACTCGCGAAATTGTTTCCTCTGAAACTCGTTAAGTGTCCGACGGCGTCGGAGAGGGGGTCGGTCGAGAATCGAAAATTGCCCGACACCCGGTCACTTGCACAAACTCTCTATCCGCTGATAAAGAAGTTTGCCCGGAGGGAGAAAGGGTTAGGCTGCCGAGATAAGGCGCGGCGCAGGCATATAGAGAGGCCTCGTCGGCTCTCGCTGCGCCAGCAATAGGCCGGTGGGTGGCTTGCTGAAAAAAAAATCACTGCTCGCCGACGCCTCACATCTCCCTCGTCGGTCTCACTTGACATTTTTCACCTTTGCACTCTGGGAGCATTGATATTTTCCAAGTGAGGAAAAAAAAAACTCGCAGCAAATCGGGGGAGACACGCGCACACTGCTTCCTGGTGGGGCGAACAAGCTTGAACAATGTGGCCGGGCGAGACGCACTTTGCACGAACTTCCCTGACGGCTGTAGTAATGCACAACAATGACGAGCCGGGGGAGGGGACCCGTAGCGCACAAACGTGGAATATCGCAAGACTGCCGGCTATGCAGAGCGGACGGAGGTGCGAGAGAGCAGTAGGAGACGCGCGCGCGCGCGGCAGCTCTATCTCGGAAGGGGCGCGGGACGCGACTGAGCCGCGCGATTTCGGCGCGACAGGGTGTTACCCTCGATTCGGACGGCGCGCGCGCGCCCTCTCTCTCTCTCGCTCACGCGCCGTTATATCGGGGAGGGGTAACGCAACGACGACGACGTCGAGGTGAGGCCTGCAATCCATTGCGCTTGCGTGTGCCCCGTGAGTGCCGCTCCGGCGCTTTTACTTCCTACAGCCTCTCTCCCTGACTCTACAGCTTTTACAAAGGGAGATACTAGGCTAGTGGACCACTTGGACGCGACGTAACGCAGGATCGATGGCCTCTGATGCCTCTCCTCTCTTTTCTCGATTAGTTTAGTAAGCCTGATGAATATGGCCCTCTTCACTTGCTCGTTCTCCAGAGAAAGAGAGACGTTGACAAACAGACAGGGAGGCAGAGCGGCACGTGTGAAGTTTTTTAAAGAAAATGGGGATGTAAAGGCTATTCTGCGTTTTGTTCCTTTCTTTTTAATATTTGGGAGGATAACGATATGTAAAATAAGGGTACGATAATGATAACAAATGTATATGCAACAAACTTACGCGTTAATGCGAATAAAACAGAAAGCAAAGGACTCGATGCTTACCTGAAACAGAGAAAATATGGTAAAATTAAACGTCACGTTAGAATATTAATATGTTCTTAGCATAACAAACAAGCATGAAATTGAATGAAAATATTTCCTCGGCCCGTGCAGCCCGAGGATGATTATTACTCGAGAGAGAGAGAGGGGGGGGAGTTGAAAATTTTCAAAAAATGAATCTCATAAATATTCAACGACATGTTTGCCAAATTACAAGGAAAGCCTAATGTATGTAGAGTTGGCTCACGATTATAATGGATGTTTTAGGTACATTTCGCAAAGGGAATGGGATTTACATAGCTGTTTGCATTTTGAGAACAGGCAAACTCCGCGAAGCTCCGTCTATACTCCGAAATTTAGAATAATATTACCATCTCCGAGAGAGAGAGAGCGGGGATGAGGGGGATCCGAGCATTTTATCGCCCCGAGCAATATTTACCGAATATTCCGGTTTATTTAATCTGGCGCATCGAAAGAGCTCGCGTTTATATTGAGTCCGCCGGCAGAACGAGAGGCGCAACTATAAACTAAGCGGTAGTGTGGCAAAACTAATAAAATACTCGCAAACCCAAAGTAACGAGCACTAATGAACGATATTATATATCTCGCGTCTCGGCGGAAAAATCAAGCGATAAAGTTGGTAGTCGGGGGATTCGAGAAATGCAGAGGACGAATACGTATTCTGCTTAAAAATGCGATAAATCTTTGCAGAAGAGCTTGCAACGGTCTGTTTTGTTGACTGAAAATTTGAAAAATTACATTTTTACGATTCGGACGGTTTCTTTATTTCGAGAAGGGGGACGAGGGAAAGAGGGAGAGGATAGCAGTGAAAGATTCGAATTTTTGAAATCCTCGCCGAGCTTTTCTCAGTTACTTCTGCAATGCTTTGCATACTTTTTGTGCAGATATGCGCCAAATGCATGCTTTGCTTATCCTTCGAGCTTCGAGTAACATCGTGTAATCGAAACAGTCGAACGTAACCGAGTTTTCTATAGTTGATTTTACAACGAACATTTTCGAAATTTCGTTTCGCAGCTTAATTGGATTGTAGACCGCGTTGTAACGGACGTGCTTTTTTGTCGCGACCCCCTGTTAGCTGGTTGTTTTCTCGGCTTTTATTCGACGATTTTTGGATTTCGCGAAAATATATTCTCGCGCGTTCTTATAACGTCGGGAATATTTTAAAAACTTACAAACAGAATAAAACGAAAAAAAAGCCACAAGCCATTAGTGAAAAAAAAATCATGAGTTTTGTTTCTTTTTTAAAGTTTTTTTTGAAAACGAATATAATTTGATATTTAAAATCCTTTTGTCGGAGGAACAAAAAATGTGTATGGAGATTTCGGTTTATTTAAAAATCCTTTGTAGGAAAATTGAAGACAGAAAGAAGAAGCAGAAAAAAAACTAGCTCGGAGGGAGTATTAGAGTAGACATCAAGTGATACACATCTGCATATCACCTGGCAGACATTTTCCCCCGCGAGCTAATTGGCGAGACCAAGTTTTTCGGCAGAAGAGGATGACGGGACGCGCCGACCGCGAAGCCCCGGCCGCGCGCGCGCAGAGCCAATTAGCTAGTGCACCGCACCGACGACGCGACTAATACACGACTCTTTTTATCTCGACAGTCACCGACCCACCCACTCTTCCCCCGCTCTTACTTCTCCGCCAGCTAGCTTGTCTAATTAAGCGTAATAGACGCGCTGACGCGCTTAGAATAGCTCGCGACTGATATTGACGTCTTGTACGCGATCATCAATATCTTGGCCCTGGCCTACAATCATTTTTTTCCTTGTTTTCTTTTTTTTCAAATCTTAATACTCGCATAGATAATTTGGTGAAGAAATGTAAAACATAAAACAAAAAGAATTAAAATAGTTTCGTCGTAGTTGAAAGGTTAAAAAGCCAAAAGTTCAAGTTAAAATTGAAACTTTACTTTTTCACCCCGCAAAGTTGGTATGCCTGGTTAAATATAAGATAAAAGTAAAAAAAAAGAAAGAAAAAAAAGCGAGAGAGATTTAGTATTTCCGAAAAATTTGTTGAAGCCAGTTTTAACCGCATCGCTTCACAGATTAAAAAAAAAGACCGAGCAGGGTACGAATTTAGCGAGCAGTCTCTGCGAAAAATTGCTAAAATCAGAGAAGACAGATTGATAGCATTTAGCGAATCCAATGAAGATAAATGTTTTGCTGGCCGTCGCTTTAATTAATTAAATATCCGCCACGCGGCAGTATGTGCGAGAAGGATCATCCGCAAAAGGAGGAAAAAACTTTTCTCCGTTTTATAAAAGTTGCTTGATATTTTCAGGGGGATTTTTTCCCCGTTGAATCGAAAGTACTGTCTACTCTAAAAATTAAGCGGAATAAAATTTCATTAGCTACTATTGACCTTTGTTTCATCGATTTTCCAAAAATTCAGATTTTTTTTCCTTCTGGATTGCATTACTTTACATCAAATTAGGGAGTTGATGTTTAATACACCACGACGAGGGGGCAAAAAAGATACAAAAAATCTAAATTTTTTTTCTTATATACTATGTACGACTAAGTACACAAAAGTTTAAAAAGTAAGTTAAAAGTATTAAAAAAGTTCGTAACAGGCTAAGCCTGAACCTGACTTTGTATATACACTTTTAAGCAGTTGCACATCGCGTTGATTATACTTTTTTTGCTGTACGTATGGCAAAAAGCAACGCGACCCGCCTTTATGAACAAATACGTATTGTTTCCTCTCAAGTCCTCTAACTTCCCTACTACATAATTATGCATACAGACCGGCACTACAATTAATTCTATAAGCTAATCAAAATAATCGCGGGAAAAAAGCCGAGTGTTTAAAGGTATACAGAGCAGCCGTAGCAGCATCGTCGTCGATGCAAGTGCACCTTTGTCCTCAAAGCGTTCGGAGAAACAAAAACCCCGTGAAAACCCCCTGGCAAAAGCAACAAGAAGCAAAGAGGTTTGAGCAAGATAAGAGGCTGCTGCTGCGGGTGGAGGGGGAGGTTTGGCAAAGCAGGCCTGGGAAAAAGAGCCGGGCTGAAGCGCGCGTTTTTATCGCCTGCTAATTAGAGCAAAGCGCGCGTGCTGCTGCAGGAGGCTTTTTACCCGCGCAAGAACTCTACTCTTTCGCCCTCCTAGCTCGCGGCCTTTTTTTGCCCATCCGTTATGCTCGCGCGCGCGCCAGCTGTCGGCTAAGCGTTTCTGACGAATCTTTATGCGAAGAGAGAAAGAGAGAGAGAGCGGGAAAAGCGTACGAATGCCTTTGCCTGCTCCTTCTCTGCTCTAATCGTATTACACGCGGCCCTTTCTACTCCTATACCCCTTTCTCCCTGCCTAAAAATCATATATACCTCAGGAGAGCTAATAAACGACGACAGAGTGAGAGAGAGAAAAGGGGACGAGAGGCGAAAGGAGGGGCCAGAGAGAATAACCGCAGGGGCGAAACCGTTCATAACTCGCTCTTAAAACTCGGGCGCGCCCTATGGATATACACATATCTATGCCGGGTGCGCTTTATCCGAGGCACATCGACAACGCCGGCGCTCCATCTTCCGCGCATAAAGCGCTCGGTCGCCAGCGTCAGGCGCAACACCTCTGCCTCTCTCTCTCTCCGCTACCCACCACTTTCCGTTAGGCAGCTTTCGACGCTGAGTTTTCATTTCCCGCGCGCCCCAAAACTTCGGCCGCTGAAAGGTCAAATGGCCTAAGCCCAGAAGCTCCGAAAGTTCGAGCCATCCGTAAAAGCTTGCCCACGGCTCTCTTCTCCCCCCTCCCTCTCTGTACAGCTTATTCTCGCGAGAGTTACCCTTTGCTACACCAGTATTACTATTACTACCAGCGACGCCTGGGACATATCCGCTTTAACGGTCTTATTTATCCGGGCGCGTGAGCGCGGGCGCTTTATTTATTTTACTTTAGCGCTGTCTCGTGTGCGGCAGCATACACACACACACACACACACACACACACAGAGGGGCCCTCGTGTAGGCAGGGCCTATATAAAATTGCTTTATGCCGACGACGTTGGTTTACGAGTAAGCGCGAGCGCTGATCTAAATTCAAGCCGTAGCTTCGCTCTTTGAGCTTCTACTCTGTGCCTCGGTTTCGCGCGCGTATAGAGAACGTTTGACGTTTTACGCAGCGGTCTATACGGGTAGCGATTGAGCCACGTAGCTCTCTCTTACGAGGAGAGGCCGTTACGCCAGCGCTCGTTGCTCAGCTGATATTGTTATGATAACAATATCGAGCTAAATGCTGGGAATGCTTTTTATATATGAACACAATTCTTTCTCGGTTTATAAAGATTTGTTTGCGCTCTCGAAAAAGGCTTGAATTTTTTCCTTCTCGAAAAAAAAAATGCGCATTGCACTCGGAAAAATGTACTCTTCCAGAGGGGGAGTTTGTGTTATGCAAAACCCCCAGGGTAGAATTGAAAATCGTACGCTCGCGATGCTAAGCCATAGTAAACATTTCCCAAATTTTTTATTATCCCAGTGGCACGAGAAGAAACACATGGGGCAAAGAGAGTGAGTGGGGTAGGCGATGAAGAACCAAGCCATTATTCCAGGTTATGCGCATTCTAAAATCATCAAATAAAGCGTGTGCTCTGCGTTATACGCCGAGCAGATGTTTTAAATTACAGTGGAAAAAAATAAGGAGGGGATAGGCCGACCTGGCGATAAAGCCTCCTCCAATGTTTTTGCTCGCGCTGAATTCGTTCCGATAAATTTTTCCGCTCCTTTTTTTCGCAAAGCGCCAAAGTAGTACGCTCGGCAAACGGGGAAATTCGGCTGGGCGCGTTCTCCAAAGCGTCAAACTTTCCGGACGCCCTAGTGGCGCAATTTGGCAAATCGAGCTCGTTCGAGTAATCGAATGGTTAACGCTCGGGGCGTCTCCGCAGCGACTGGCCACGCTGGCCCCCTTACTTGTTACGAGCGTCCTCCGTGGCCCGGAACCATCCACGAACGACATTGGGCACTAGTGTGGGTAGTAACGACGATTTTGCGAGGAGGAGAGGATAGAGGGGGAGAGCCGGCGCGAAAACGTTTGTTTAACGAGCGATATGCCGGGGGGAATTTATTGGATTTGCGGCTGTCGTTAAAGCGATTCGTTGCACGGCCGTTCGCGGTCCCGGGCCGCGCAGGCTGGAATTTATAATTGCCGCGGGCGCACCTTTACGTTTAGCCCTCCCACCCCCTCCTAACGGCGTTAACATTTTTTTTGTCTCCCACTTTTACCGAGCGATTATCTCACCGCGAGCGGTCCAATTGTATTGAAATTACCGGCAATTTTTCGCGGTTTTACGATTCTTTGGCGCGATTATTAACGCTCGTACATTATAGATATTAGCGTGCGGGTAAACGTAGCGTTTAAAAAAATCTTAGCGGACGAGAAAAGCGCGCGCGCTATGTTCGTTTAAATTAAATTCCTCGGCTTTTTACTTTCAATTATCCGACATATCGCGATATAATCGAAATGTTTATTTTCGAGCTTATATTAAAGTCTGCAGTCGAATTCGCCGGGGTATATAACCAAGGGGGAGCTTCGCGGTGCGCGGGCATGGTCAATAAAATAAAAACACACAGACAGGCGGCGGCAGGTAGGGGTGTATGTACACAGAGGCAAGCGCGAGGGCACTTTATAAATCAAAGCAGATCATGGAGAGACTATCAGAGGCGACGGGCTCGTACTGAGTACAATAGAGCCGGAGCTCAATGGCCAAGAGCTAGAGCTGCCGGGACAAAAAGTACGGGGCTTCGGAACAAAAGAGCCGGACGACAGTGTAGGGCCGAGAGAGAGAGAGAGAGAGAGAGAGAGAGAGAGAGAGAGAGAGAGAAAGGGAGTGCGGTGTGGTCCGGGCGCGTTAATTACAAAAACGCAGATGCGTCGCACATTCATTTCGAGGCCCGCCGAGGCCTCGGCCCGTATTGCCGCCGCTGTACCTCCAGTGGCAATAGACTGAGCGAGAGCGAGCCAGAGGTAGGCGAAGGGAATAGATCGAGAGAGGAAGGGGAGAGGGGGGGATTTCATCCTCGCGGCTGTACATATGTCTGAAACGGCGAGGGAAAGGGTGGCGCGGAGGTAGTACGCGGGGCATAAGTTATGGGTCCCATAGCTGGGCGTAGATTCCGCGGACGCAGACGTACTGCGATCATTATCTGGAAATTTATGGTCGCGAGCGCCCCCACCTAGCCCCCCAGCCTTCTCTCACAGCTATTCTAGCGGGTCCGGGCGCGGACTCGGGGTTTATTCTCACGTAAATCGCGCGAGCAAGATCGTTCGGCGCTTGGACGCACTCGCGAATGGAAAAAGGAACGTAGTACGCTGCCCCCCTGATTCGCTACCCCTAATACCTGCCTCACGCACTTTAGCCACTACGCACCCAAACACTTACCGCTTGCTCGGGCCACGCTATTTCACTCTGGAAAGGAGTGTGAATAATTATATTTTGAAGGTAAAACCAATAAATAACTAAAGAAACTTCGAACATATCCTCCCCAAAAAAAAATAATTAAATTCGCATTTCCTTCCACGTGACATTTGCTTTGGGCTTGGTGCGCGTATAATACGCCACCTTAGCCCACTGGCGAGCTTCAACAAGCATCCGCCAGTAGCCAGCCATTACATCTCCAAGAGAAAATCCCATTGGATGGCATTGCACACGAAGTCCGTAGAGCCAGTGGCCGGGGGAAATCGAGTCGTCCGTCCAAACTAGCTCCGAGACGCTTTCTCTCGCTCCCTCGAAATCCGAATTCCCTGGCTGGCGCGCAAGGGGACAGCCAAATCTAATCCTCGCCACCAAATTAGCCGGCGGCCAGTCTCGCCCATTCTCGAGGGCGCGCGAGCGCGCAGTAGCCCCCCGAGCTACGATTAATGACAGAGGATATCGCGCTAGCCTGATCTCGCTCTCTTGGATTCCCCCCTCCTTTGCCTCTTGCGCGCGAGAGCTAGTTTCTCCAAGCCAGCTCCTGCCGATCGGTCTAGCTGCCTACACCTCGAGCGCGCGCATTGTTAATTGGGCCAGAGGCTGCTGAGGTTGCAGCTACGAATCGATCCAGCCCTCCCTTTCTCTCTTAGATTAGAATCGCTATACTCCTGCTACCTGCCACACTCCCCCAGCAGCACGACTCACACATTTGCTTGGCCCCGATATTCCGGTCACGAACGGTCAAGTCGACCGTGACCCTCTGCCGGAGCAACCCCCTCTTCCCCGTGTACAAGCATTCACGCGAACTGATAGCTAGTTCAGTCGGAGAGAGCTACTTGGAAGATGAGCCTGGAGGAGTAGGCAGCAGATGGAAACGAGCCAAGTTTTCTGGGACGTTGCCTTCTTGGAAGAGAATTCCGAAGAGAGAGTGAGGGAGAAAAAGAGAGCTCTGGTAATGCCTCACCAGGGATGAAGAATACGAATGCGAGGATTTGTCGGGCAAGGATAAAGAGCCTCGGAGATTTGGGGAGAAAAATTTTAAAAAATTATCCCGACAGCCTTACAAATACCAAGTGATCATTACAGCCACGAGATTCGGTCATATTTGTCAAATGGATTTATGCTGCGTTGATCGACAAATTTGTTTACAAAGATAAGGTTTTTAGCTATAGAAACAAAATTTCGTTTTCATTTTGAATACTATTCCGTTCTGTTTAATTTAGGTACTCTATAGCTAAATACAGTGAGAGACGGGAAATGGTGCGTTAGCTCTGCGAAAAGCAGTCTTCAATATTGATAACTTGATAATGCACAACTTGCTGTCTTCGTAATGACATATTAGCGCATTTAGTTACATGTGATTCACGGGTAAATGGAAGGTGTGTCTAAACGCGTGTACTTGTCTCTGTGTTGTAATCAGGATAAAAATGTAACAACGTATTGTTAGCGGGTTACCAAATACTAAATATGAATTGGATCAGAAATGCAAATTTTGACTTTGTTGAATAGAATCAAGAACAAAGCCATTCGATTTTAGACCATTATACCCTCAATACATATATTTCTATTTTCTTCATTTTGAGTTATTAAAATATCGACTTCGTTATAGTGCCTGGGAAAACGGCGATATATCAGAGTTCATTAAACTTCAAACGACGAAACGATTTGTTCGCTTAACTAGATTAATCGGGTGGGGTCAATTTATCCTACAGTCAAATGTACCGAAGGCTAATAATTCCGAAAAATTATGTAATGAGTTCAAAAACATCTGAAAATTTTTTATCCT